>AWOL01S0002179.1:377582-401889 GCA_000715115.1 Nicotiana otophora
ATTTTTTTTTTTTTTATATATATACTTTTTTATTACTTGACCATAGCTAATAATATTGTATTCTCATCATGATTTTTGATCAATCATATAGATTAATATGATTTGGGATAAACATCAAGTAGGTAAATTTTTTGGTACTAATACCACCCCCCATGTTTTGTATACTGCCTATATATTGATGGTATAACGGAATTTTAAGCACAAGCAGTATCAAGATTTAAGAGGAAATTAAGATGGTAGAGCCATGTGAAATATAGACCAATAGAATATGAATCCAAAATATTAAAGCTATGCGTAGAATATTTAATGTCTTTTGAAAATGCTTACACAATCGATAAGGCAGAAATGTAGTTTTCTTTAGCACTCTCTCGCACATATGACTTAATTCTAGGGTTTAAACATGGATTTGACTTTTTTTACCTTTTTTTTTTTTTGAAGTATCGAGAAAGTAAGAGTGAGAGAGAGGAGGCTCAACATGACTAAGCTGGAGTAAAAGGAGATAGATAAGGCTCAAGAAGAAATGAGTTGGTTTGGAAAAATGTAAGTGGCAGGTGTAGCTTTCTCTAAAAGCCTTTATGATTGTTCCAATAGGCTTATTTACCACCCACTTAGGTATTCATATTGTTAAAATTAAGCTTATAATGAGTGAAGCAAACTCAAAACTAGATTGGATGAAAAAGATAAATTCTCCTAGCAAAAAATAGGAAGATACTAGACGGAGATGCCGTGCCCAAGCACAGGCCCAACACTGGCCTAAGATGTTCGAATTCATTCAACAAGAGATACATGTCTCAATGGACTGCAAGAGTGTAACGACCTGATAGATCGTTTTGAGTATTGTAGCCCCGTTCTCCCGTTTATTACTTATTCTATATTCAATTATGATTATGTGACTTGCTAGGGTGGTTGGTTTGGTTTCAGGGATATTTCGAAATGAATTGGGACACTTAGTCCCAAGGTTGGAAGCTTAAGTTGAAAGAGTTGACCGGATGTTGACTTATGAGTAAACGACTTCGCAATGGAGTTTTGATAGTTCCAATAGCTTCGTATGATGATTTTGGATTTAGGAGTACGTCCGAATTTTTATTTGGAGGTCTGTAGGCCGTTTTGGCTTGAATTGGCGAAAATTGAAAATTTGAGAAGTTTGTCCGAGAGTTAACTTTGTTGTTACCGGACTCGGATTTGGTTTTGAAAGTTGAAATAGGTCCGTTGTTTCATTTATGGTTGTGCAAAATTTGAGGTCAATCAGAGTTGGTTTGGTGTGTCTCGGCATTGGTTTTAGAAATTGGAAGTTCAATAGTTCATCAGGCTTGAATTAGGGTACGATTCGTGTTTTATATGTTGTTCGTGTTAGCTTCAAGGTTTCACGTATTGATTTTGATGATAATAAATCAACATAATTATTAATCAAGGAACTTTTACTTATGATAATCTTATTCTTGTACAGGTTAGTTCAAGGAAAAAACTGCTAGTAAAGATCCAAATAAATATGAAAAGGAGAATTTCATGTGATGAATTTATCAAGGAAGATTATTTTCAGAGATTTAATCTCCAAGCATCATAGAAGGAATAATATTTGAAAGTCATATTTCATATATTGAATGGTTTACTACAATATCAGAAGAACACTCTAGGGAAATTATGAAAGAAAAGTTCTTAAATATCTTGAAAGGAAGGTTGCTAAAACCCCGGAGAAGATCTATTATTTTGTGGAAGGAAGAAAGATACTATGGAAGAGATACTACAAGGCAAAAGAAGAATACATTTTTTATGAAAAGAAAATATATTATGGGTGTAGTACAATCTATATTATGGAAGAGATTTGGAGAACCCAAGTAATTACTCACTAAAGGAAAGAAATTGCACATCAAACTTATTGGATACTTTATAAGATATAAATGAGTGGTTCAAGTCCAAGAAAAATTTGGCAAGAAAATATTTACTACGGATTGTGATGGAAGTAAGAATATTCTTACTACAAGCTATATCTTGGAAGGAGTAAATCTTGGGATCTGATATAAGGATGTGCCGGCAGAGAATCACTAAGATTACTCAAGGAACGGAAATTTATTTTATAAAATACTGGTGCATGGTTGAAGACTTCGAATAGTATTTAAAATGGAAAGCTTTCATTATGTGAATCTAAAATGATATTGTCTACTCCAAAAGGAAAGAAATCAAAGGAGCTTAAGGCATGAAATCTGGAAATAATCATTCAATTGGAAAATGTATTTGATCCCTTTAGCAAGACATGTTGTTAATCAAAAGGTACAAGATGCAAGGAATCAATTCTAATAATTCAATGTTTGGTGGAAGGACATCATATCAGTCAATTTATAAAAATGGAAAAGGAGAATTAGAACGACAAAAATGGATTGCATGTTCTAACAAGAAAACAACAAGAAGCCACGATGGTATCTTACTTAATCAAAGGAGCAAAATCTTCTAATTGAAGATTATCAAATTAAGGAGTCAGCAAAGACAATCCAACGACCAGAAGCTATTGAAGAATATAAAAACAAGAGATTGGAAAAGGAGAAATACGCATCCTTCTATACAATTGTCTATCCAACTACAAATTCTTTATTTTACTCTTAACAAGTATTATAATTCACTTTTAATAAATTTACTGTATATATAAAAGAGTGAAGAGAGACAGAAAAATATTGGAGAGGCAGTGTGTCCCTAGAGGTTGTGTCATTATTCGTTTCTTTGGTGAGCGAGTGAAAACCAAAGAGTCGTTGTTGGTGTGCGAGTAAAAATCAATCTTTCACGTTGTTGGTGGGCGTGTTAAAACCAAACCTTGTTCGTTGTTGGTAAGCGAGTGAAAACCAACCTTGTAAATGTTGGTGGTGAACGTTGAAAATCACACAAGCTGTACTAAACTCATATTACAAAGAGCTAAAGAGATAACATCCTTGCAACCTAAGGAGACTAGAGTAGGATACCACATTGGTTCCGAACCAGTATAATATTCCTGGTGTCATTTACCTTACTGCTTTCATATTTTATTATAAGCAATTACTATTTATTGAGATAAGTATTTGGTTGAATCGAAGTACTAACAGTATTGTGCATGTTGTCTCTGTATTAGCCGACTAGGTCTGAGGAGTACTCGACTAGAAATTTAAAAAGGTTACAATTCACCTCTTCTTATTCTTTCAATTGGTATCAGAGTAGGTCTTACACTTTTACTTTTGCTTAACAACAAGTGAGAAACAATCATGTCAGCACACACAGTTATCAGAGCCTTACTCCAGGGGGGACTTTTGCATTAAGACCACCATACTTCAACAGACAGTATTATACTCACTGAAAAGTTCGAATGGAAGATTTTATCAAATCTTATGATGTCAAAGTATGGTGAGTCATCAAGAAGGGTGACTTTCCTCTCCTACAGTCCAAACCAGAAGGATAGGTATCTACTGGAACCCTTGATATTCATGATTATACTGATGAGCATATGGAGATCGTGCAGATAAATTCAAAGGAAAAAAATCTATTATACAATGCTTTAAGTGGAGAAGAATTTAAGAAAATATCAAGTTGTGATACAGCCAAAGAAATGTGGGATAAAATGGAAGTTACTTATGAATGTACCGGTAAAGTAAAGGAGACAAGGATAAACCTTCTAATTCGTGATGATGAGCTATTTCAAATGAAGAATGATGAATCCATTGAAGACATGTTTGGACGATTTAGTAAAATAGTTAGAGATCTAAAATCCTTTGGAAGACCATATTCAAGTGGTGAACAAGTCAGAAAAATTCTAAGAAGTCTACCCACTTTATGGAAACCAAAAGTTATTACTCTTGAATACGTAGATCTCGACAAACTATCATATGATGAACTTCGTGGAGACCTTATAGCCTTTGAGCAAACCCATCTCAAAAAGCATGGGCATGAAGAGAAGAAAAAGAGTGTTGCCTCTATATCAACTATTGTTGAGTCTGAAGGTGAATATGAAGAAGAAAGAGACAAACATCAAGATAATATTGCATTATTTTCTAGAATTGTCTCTAACACGACGCGAAAAAGCAATAATAATAGAAGAGGCAAGTCAAGTTCTAGAAAAGGTAATGAAATAAGTGAGCAGAAAAATAATGATAGAAACTGTTATGAATGCGAAAATTATGGTCACATCCAAGCCAACTGTCCAGAACTAAAAAGAAAACTATCCAAGGGCAATCGAAAGAGAAAATCTTCCAGCGTATGGAGTGATAAAGATCATAGTGGAGTTGCCAATCTTTGTTTCATAGCATGAAGTGAAACAAATGAGAAACGAAAATCTTTTGGTGCCTGGAGTGATGAAGATATATCAGACAACGGTCATGAGGAATCTACAAGCAACTGCTTCATGGCCACAAGTGAAACAAGTGAGGTAAGATCTCATGACTGTGATAAATATAATGAACTTCAAAATATCATAGAACGGGCTTTATAAGATATGAGAAAAATTCTTGATGAGCTCAAGAAGACTAAACGGGAGAAGAAGAACTGGGAGACCCAACTTTAAGAATTTAACAAGTTAAAAAAGAAAAAGGAAGAGTGGGATATTCTACTCGAAGATTATTAGGTTGAAAATGATTTACTTCAAGAAAAAAATACGGAACTTCGCAAACAAATGAATAGTTTGCACAAATCTTCCCGTCATCATTTTGATCGACCGAACAAGCAGCCTCATTTTCTTAATAACTCCAAGTTGACTGACAAGGGATCTACTAGTATACGTTCTACTTCAAACAAGTCGACTCAGGAAAGCTTCAAGTCGACTAAGGTACCTGTTGGTAAATACTCTACTTTTATTACATGTCACTACTGTGGTAATTTTGGACATAAGGCATTTGTATGTCATTATACCAAAAGTCATGTTAGATCAAAATTTATTTGGAGACCTAAACAGTTATATGTATCTCCAATTATACAAGCTACTAAACATGAAGGACCCAAAAAGGTTTTGGTACTAAAAACAAACTAATTTGTTTTGCAGGAATTCCTAAGTCCAGCCATAAAAAGGATCAATGATGTTTGCATATTGGCTGGTCAAGGCACATGTTTAAAGATGTTTCGAAGTTCTTGAATATTGAATAGAGGATGAAAGAAATACAACGTATGATCTAAAGAAGTGACTGGTATCACTAAGGTTTATTCAAGTTCTTCTCGCTGCATTAGGTGATACATATCCAGTTATTGGCTTAGTAAAGTATAGCCTAGTATATGCATATTAGTCATCTATATGCACTTTGAGTCCACTAGCTATATCACATTGTTATTATATTTGGTATTAGTTTTTATCCATGTCTTAGAGACTTTAAATAGCTTGAGTACATGTCTTGTATGAACCATGTTATTCGCATAAGATATTAGGACAAGCAAGCATGCGATAATATTGATATCGTACAAACTTGACTCATGCCTATATATGTCTTAGATTATTCTTGAAATTAATTATATTTGCTTTCCTGGTAAGAATACTAATGCTTTATTTAAGTCAAGAAAGTTATTCAACCTTGATGTCACTTCTGCACATGAAAATATTCGAGCAATACTCAAAAGGTTGAAGACAAAAGGTATGTATTTATACTATTGATGATTATTCACCTCAATTGGATTATATTCTGGATCCATATCGGAGAATAATTCATATGAGATATGATATGAAGAAAAATCAATTATTGATTACGTTCATTCTTTTGGTCAAATGTCTATCCACTATCATGGAAAGGACAAAAGTTGGTAAGATTGATGGTATCTTCCTTACCCTTGCTACCAACTAATCTTATGGACATGAATTTATCTTATTGCACTAATGTATCCTTGAGCAAGAATGTGAAAGCATATTGGTATTGCATACAAGCTGATCTAGAAAATCCATGAGGAGCATTTGTGGTGAATGATGTATTCTAGAAATACAAGAATAGCCGAATAAAGTCAAAAGAGATAAAGTATGAGAATCAACCAAGTGTACAACCAGGTATATTCAAAAATTGAGCTTGATGGTAAGGTATTGAGAAACAAAGGTAAACTTACAGCTCAAAGTTTCACCGCAAGAAGGCTTGTTTCTTCGTTGAGATTATTGTTATATTTTCGTGGGCATCTTATAAATTTTTTAAATATTTCTAATATGTTTTACATGGTTTTATAATTGAAGAATTTTCTTAAAACATTCCCTAATGTTAAGATTTTTCTAATAGTGTTCTTGTAACCAATTCGTTTTATGATCATTTCTAAGAGTATAGTTTCTCTACTTTTCAAAATAAGTTTTTTTTAAAAAAAGGTATGGTTGTTGGATTATAGCTATACATATATACATTGATGATACTAATGAGAAGCTGTATCAAGAATTTTATAGAGTTTGCAAGGTGATTGAATTTGAGAGTACAAGGGAGAATTAACTTTTCTCTTCAAATCTCCAAATAATGCAAAGCAAGAAAGGAAGTTCGTTCATATGGCAGAGCATTCAAAAAAACTGTTGAAGAGGCTTGCATTAGAACTTTATAGTATATAAGTACTCATGTGAGCCGTCTACTTCTCTAACCAAAGCGAAATATGCCAAAGGTAAGGTAACATGGAAGTATGCCTTGAGGATATTGTAACATTTTCTCAATTTGAGGAAAGAAATTGATATTTTAATGATATTTTTGTGTATCCTTTTTGGTAAAAATGATTCATTATCATTTTACTTCTTTTGTGTTTATCATTTGTGTGATTTCAAGTCTATGATAACATGTCCGTGGTTCGATTCTATTAGAATTATTTTCAATAGATTGTGTCGTACTGCTCTCAGTTATTAGAAGTCTAATAATTTTCTTTAAATATTTGAAATTATTTTTGGTTGACCTAAAATGAACTATAATTTCTCGTGCTTCGTATGGTCAGACCTTTGATATTGATTGCTTAGTGTTTATTATACTTTTCGTTAGTTTTACTTTAAACTAGATGACTTAATGGATTGTGCATTTGTCTAATTGAGAGATTCTTGGAATACAGATTTTTTTTGTTTAAATTAATTGAGTGTATGCTTTATTATTGGTTCTAGTAATTTATATCTTATTCCACCCTTTTGATGATGACAAAAGGGGGAGAAAATAATATGTACAAAAGCTTGAAAAGCTCAAACATTTAGGTAAAAAGCATGGCGATAGGGGGAGCATAACTGAGGAATGCATAGAGTGAAGGGGAGTTCACACTTGATGTAGTACATGCATTTCGAGAAGATCACTTCAGGGAAGTTACCACTTTATCTCATTACTGCTTTTAATTAAGTCTTTGATTAAATTTTCTTATTTTGTACTCAATGGTTTGCCATCATCAAAAAGGGAGAGATTGTTAGCTTCAAGGTTCACGTATTCATTTTGATGATAACAAATCAACATAATTATTAATCAAAGAACTTTTACTTATGGTAATCTTATTCTTGCACAGGTTTGTTCAAGGAAGAAGATGCTGGTAAAGATCCAAACAAATATGAAAAAGAGAATTTCATGTGATGAATTTATCAAAGAAGATTATTTTCAAAGATTTAATCTCCAAGTGTCATAGAAGTAATAATATTTGAAAGTCATATTTCATATATTGAATGATTTACTACAATATCAGAAGAACACTCTACAGAAATTATGGAAGGAAAGATACTATATGAAAAAGATACTACAATGCAAAAGAATAATACATTTTCTATGGAAATAAAATATATTATGGGTGTAGTACAATCTATATTATGGAAGAGATTTGGAGAACCCATCAGCACTTACTTAATAAAGGAAAGAAATTACACATCAAGCTTACTTGATACTTTATAAGATATAAATGAGTGGTCCAAGTACAAGAAACATTTGGCAAAGGAAATATTTACTACGGATTGTGATGGAAGTAAGAATGTTCTTACTACAAGCGGTACAAGATACAAGGAATCAATTCCAATAATTCAATGATTGGTGGAAGTACTTCAAATCAGTCAATTTATAAAAATTGAAAAGAAGAATTAGAAGGTCCAAAATGGATTGCATGTTCTACCAAGGAAACAACAAGAAGCCACGATGGTATCTTACTCAATCAAAGGAGCAAAATCTTCTAATTGAAGATTATCGAAATTAAGGAGTCAGCAAAGTCAAGTCCAACGGCCAGAAGCTATTAAAGACTATAAAAACATGAGACTGGAAAAGAAGAAGATGCACAACCTTCTACATAATTGTCTACTCAACTACAAATTCTTTATTCTACTATTAACAAGCATTTTAATTCACTTTTAGTAGATTTACTATGTACACAAAAGAGTGAAGAGAGACAAAAAAATATTGGACAGGTAGTGTGTCCCTAGAGGTTGTGTCATTATTCGTTTCTTTGGTGAACGAGTAAAAACCAAAGAGTCGTTATTGGTGAGCGAGTAAAAACCAACCTTTTGCATTGTTGGTGAGCGTGTTAAAACCAACCATTGTTCGTTGTTGGTGAGCGAGTGAAAATCAACCTTGTAAATATTGGTGGTGAACGTTGAAAATCACACAAGCTTTACTCAACTCAGATTATAAAGAGCTAAAGAGATAACATCCTTGCAACCCAAGGAGACTGGAGTAGGATACCACATTGGTTCCGAACCAGTATAAAATTCCTGGTATCATTTACCTTACTGTTTTTATATTTTATTATAAGAAATTACTGTTTATTGAGATAATATTTGATTGAATCGAAGTACTAATAGTATTGTGCAGGCTGTCTCCGTATTAGTCGACTAGGTTTGAGGAGTAGTCGACTAGAAATTTAAAAAGACTATAATTCACCCCCTCTTGTACTTTCAGTTTGATGTGATTTAAGGTTTCGACTAAGTTCGTATGATATTTTAGGATGTGTTGGTATGTTTGGATGGGGTCCCAGGGGTCTCGACTGAGATTCAGATTGATTGCGGATTGAGTTTGGCCTTATGGAGTTGCTGATTTGTTGTTGTCTAGTTTCCTCTTACGCGATCGCGTGAAGGAGATGTCGATCACGTATGGTTACTTCTAGCAGGAGAATATTTGTACTACGCGTTCGCGAACGGGGGTGATGGGGCGCGTCCGCGAAGAAGGAAGGAGAGGTTAGGGAAGTCCACGTGTTTGTTATTCGTGATCACGTATCTGAGTCCGCGATCGCGTAGGTCAGAGTTGCAGAGCATTGCGTTCGCGACTATGTGTCCGCGTTCGCGTAGACCAATTCATGAGGATAGTGAGTTTTGCTCTTTGCGATCGCAAGGGAATTTTCGCGATCGCGAAGAGGAACACTTGGGCAGACTATTTAATTTTAAAAAATGAGGGTTAGAGTTTTACTTCACATTTGGACTTGGGGAGCTTGGCTAGGGGCGATGTTTGAGAGGAATGTTACTACAAATCAAAAGGTAAGCAATTTTTGATCGCTTTTGTCCAATAATATTGAATATCCATTGATTTCTACACCTAGATTATGTGTTTTTAAGGTGAAAGTTATGGGAAATTTGGACTAGGGATTGGAGAGTAAGCTTTGGGGATTTGAGGATCGATTTGTGGTCAGAATTGAATATTTTTGGTATGGTTGGACTCGTTATTGAATGTGAGTTTGGATTTTGTGAATTTTGTTGGATTTAGAGGCGTGGGCCCATGGTTGACTTTTTGAATTTAGTTAAAGAACTTAGTTTTATCGTATGGAATCAATTCCTATAGCTTGTATTGATTATATTAAGTTGTTTATGACAAGATTTGAGTCGTTCGGAGGCCGATTCGTAAGGCAAGGGCTTGTTAGAGTTGTGATTTGTGCGGTTGGAGGTAAGTAACACTTCTAAACTTGGTACTGAGAGTATAAATCCCTAAATTACGTGTAGTATGTTTGGTGTTGAGGTGACGCACATGCTAGGTGATGGGCATGTAGGTGTGCACCGTGGTAATCATGACTCAGTCGATTTTGTGGTATTGTGTAGTTACCTAATCATGTTTCTATCCATGTAACTTCTACGTGTTAGAGTAATTGAGCTGTGATTCATGTTAGAAATCATATTTAGGCTAAGTGCTTATTCTTTTAGGACCCACCGAGGTCATTACTGTTGTTGAGTTAATTGCTTAAGTTGCCATTTTGTACTCAATCATATTCATTCATTTGCATATCATATCTCAGTCTCTGTTATCATTCACTATTACATCATGTTATCATTGTTTGGGTTGAGTGACATAAGATATGGGAGCCCGTGAGACTGGAGAGATTGATGACTGAGTTGGGGACTGTGGTCGTGTTGTGAGTGATATTGTGGATCGAGTTGTACGCCGCAGCATGCCATATATATATATATATATATATATACACACACACACACACACACACACAAGGGGACTGGAAGAGAGGCACTAAAAGATTAGGGAAAGAATAAATAAATGTAAGGACAAGAAGCAAACAACAATAAGATAATTAAACCTGTAGAATAAAGTAAATTAGAGTGAAAACAAATAAAGTTATGGGGCAGAGTCGACCATGTAACTAAAATACGATAAAGTAAATTAGGTGGTTTAACCAACCATAATGTAGAGTAATATAAATGTAAACTTGAGCAAGAGTAAAGTAAATAAACACGTGATTGTTATTGAAACTGAAAAATTGATAATACAAGTTAAAAACTTATAATAATATACTTAGAGAGAGAGAGAGAGAGCTCTAACCAGTTCTAGAGAGAGGGAGAGAATTCTTTCTGATTTGCAGCAATCAATTGATGGCTGGAAGATCCCAAAACATCCACAATTCATAATTTATAAGTCTTCACGATGGCCCTTAAGTAGTGATTACCATATTTCTATAATTGAGCAAACCATTCCTCTTGAATCAGATCCTGAGAAAATCAAACTTTTAAACTCCAAGTCTATAGAAAAATATAGGCGAAAATATAATTATCTCCATTTTGATTTAGTACAGATTGCAGCTAGACATCTGTCCAGGGAAGGTCTAGACACGTCTCTACTCCTCTGTCTTAGAGATTCTAGATTTTTAGACTTCAATGATTCCCTCCTAGGAATGGTAGAAACCAGCCTCTGTAGTGGACCAATTTACTTTGAATGTTTTCCTAATTTTACAGTGTCTCTTAGAGATAGATATATCTTAGATTTTTTAACTTTTAATGTTAAAACAACTAAAATAAAACCAAAACTAGATCATTACCGGTAGCAATTATTTATAGAATACAATATAAAGCCATGAGTTCAGCCTTTAATACTGGAGCCATGAAAACCCTCAATAAATGTGAAACTGTTGTTTTCAAAACATATCTACAAAGATCTCATCATTGAATACCAAAACCCATTTCTTGGAGCTAAGTTTCTCTACCACAAAACTGGTTACCGCAAGATGATACTCAGGCTGATAAATCGAAAAATACTATGGTATCTCAGATCCAATAATATTCTAGCGGATCTGTAGACATATCCTTCCAAAGGTCTCTTAGAATAAGAGTCTCTGTCTCTTCCTCTTCAACACAATCTGAGATTTGGTATGGAAGACATTCAATATCTTCCTTTCCTTCTAGGATGGAAACTGTTAATTTTGACTCTAGAATCCCACAAGCCAAATATTCTGTAAAAATAGCCCCTCCGATATAAGTTAATTATGAACAACCTCAATCTCCCACTTACTCTGCTTTAGGTGTTGAATTAGGTATTTTGGAAAAAAGATTTTCAAATTGATAAAGAAAAACTGCGAGCAAATTTTTGTTCACAAGAAAATATTTTCAAAAGGACTTGGTTTTTCCAGAATTTTCAAGGAGGCGAAAGGAAAAATCTCCAAAGTATTTACTATGAGTCTTTAAACTTCATAAAAGAACAAATTAATTTCTTTGAATGGTTTGAAGCTTATGCTGAATATCACCAATTAGAGTTTCCTTTTTCTAAATCAGTTAACATTTCAAAAATTTGAAAAACCTCCTCTCGAGAGGAAGTCATCTCACAACTTCCTCCAGCACAAGGATTTTCAACAAAATATGCAAATACTTCAGTAGTAGTTAATCCTTTCAAATTAAAAGCGAAAATAAAGCTATTACAAGCAAAGATATTAAATATTTTTTGAACAAAATAATTATACAAACAAATATTTGCATTCCCTTGGTGAATATTTAGTTACAAAACCACCTTCAACATCTACTAGTTTTAAGCCAGTAGAAACATCCACTTCTTCAATCCCTTTATTTAAACCTTATGAGATCCCTAGAACTTTCGCTACGAAACTTCGGATCCACCAAGCTAAAGACTATCCTCAGTTCTCTAACCTTCAGCGTAGGATCCTAGAAATTGAGAAAACCTTGATAGCTCAGGATTCCCCAACTAACGATTCTTCTGTACAGGTTCTCCGAAAAGCCGATTCTGACCAAGGAACCAATTTACAGTAAGAACAATTTCATGACAATCCTCCCCTAGAAATTTCCCCTGTTAGAATAGGATATTCAACTGGCATTAACCCCAAAGACTTTACTATTCTAGAGCTACCCATCCTGATGTGGCCTTAGAAGAAAGATCCAATGTTATGCAAAATAATTATAATGCCAATAATATCTATGAATGAAACATAAATGGTTGTTCTGAATACAATAGTTTGGCCAAATTACAGCAAATGACTATGGTAGCCACTGCATACCGAACTTCTCATAACTGTTCTGACCAGCTTACTACCCATGTCGTAGTAGCATATTTCACAAGTCAACTTAAGGGATGGTGGGATACCCATCTTAGCGAAGAAGATAAGAACACAATTCTCTTAAGTGTCCGAGTTGATTCAATAGGAGAACCAATTCTTAAGGATGACCTTACCATTCCCGATTCAACCAATATCCTGATTTATACCATTATCAAAATATTCATAGGTAGTCCAGGTATCTTTAGGGAAAGATCTTCCGAGATACTTAACAACCTTAAGTGTAAAACCCTTTCTGATTTCAGATGGTATAAAGATTCCTTTATTACCCGAATGTAAGAAAAACCTGATGGAAATCTCCCGTATTGGAAAGAAATATTCTTAGATGGCCTACCTAAGTCTCTTAGGGATTTAGTTAAAAAAAACTCCAAAATCAACATTCTGGTGATGTTATTCCTTACGAACAAATCCCATATACCAACTTACTAGTCTCATTCAACATGTCACTCTCAAAATATGTCGACATGAAAAGCTATTGAGACAATTAGCCAAAGATAGAACACAGATTCACCGAGATCTAGGTAGTTTCTGTGAACAATTTGGTTTACCACCTTGTAGTAAAAAGCCTCATAAGAGACGAACAACTAAGGATATGGAGATTACGAAATATTGGTCTTCTGCACCTAAGTTTAGGAAGACCAAACCGTTTCCTTCTAAATCCAAAACCTTTCCCAGTAAACATAAACTAACAAACTTCCAAACTCCCAATTCTGGAAAATGTTTCAAATGAAACAAACCAGGTCATATAGCCAAATACTGCAAGTTGTCTAACAAAGTTAGAAATCTTGATTTAGATGAGTATGTTCTTAACCAGACCACACAAATTTTATTAGAAGATAGTGAAATTTTTGATGTTGTTGATGATGAACTTGAATATCAATTTAACCAATTCGAAGATGATGAGACAAAATTATCTTCATCCCAGTCTAGTCAAGAGGAACCTGCGATTAATGTTCTCTCCAAAGAATTAATTCTTATTCTTGAAATAATAAGAAATCTCCAAGACTCTGAGCAGAAGAAGTAGTATCTAGAGAAATTTAAATGAACAATAGATAAGCCTTCTACATCTTCCTCTAGTGTCTTTTCCAATCATCCTCAAGTTGCCAATACCTACAATATTACTGATATACTTAGTAGATTCCCTTCCCAAAAACCTAAGGTAGTAACTATCCAAGATCTCCAAACTGAAATAGCATTCTTTAAGGAAGAAATTTCAGAAATTAAGGCTAGACAAGAATTAGACCGTCTTGTTCCCCAACAACTATCTACCAAACCTGAAGAGCCCAAACTAACTGAAACTAAACCAGTTGAACAAGAATGTTTTATCAACCACCTCCAGAATTTCCATAAGAAAATAGCATATGAGATTCATCCTAATTGTCAATAAGTCCTTTATCTTGGATATCATTGCCTTATTTGATACATGTGCAGATCTCAACTACATACAAGAAGGCCTCATTCCAACCAAATTCTTTGAAAAAACTAAAGAAGTTCTTATTGAGATTCTTCTTCCTCAACTAGGTCTGCCCATTTTGTTGACCTGGAATTTGTGTCTTGAGGGAATCAAGCAATTTCTCCATTTGTTGAATAAAATCAAGCTTGCTGCTGGAACCGGCTAGTTGTCCATTTGCAATGGACTTTTGTTGTAAAAATAATATTTCGGCAGCATCTGTTATAGCTAGATACTGCGTATGAGATAGAAACCACTTATCTACTACTAGCACATAAGCTTCGGATGAATCCCACAATTTTTACCATTTGCAGTGACCTTGGAGGGCCAACCACAATAGTCCTTTATGTCCTTTTGGCTTGTGGAAGGAAATTTTCTGGGAGTATATCCATGGGATATGAAAACTGTAGGAAAATTGGAGGAGTATGGGTATTTGCTGCTCACTAAAAAACCTGTGGAAAAAATAATCATATCCTTCTTTTACTGGCACTGGGAGGATTTTAGCTCTATGACCATATGCTGGCCACCATTGATGTATAAACCACTGAGGGAATTCAGAGGTTAATTGTTTACTCTAGAGGATGAACCATAAATGCTTTCCAAGTTGGTTTTGGAAGGTGAAAACATTCATCCATGTTGCCTGGTAGTCATAATAATTATAAAATTGCAGACCAAAAGGCTGAGAAAGTCTTTTGTATTTGGCTGGATGGGTTCCCCATTCTTTTAGTGAGATTATCTTGTTAATCCACACCGTACTATGTGTGACATATGATTGGGTCTGCTTTTCTTTGTGGGGCTTAAACAAGTAGGATCTGGTATCTGTGAGAATGAACTCATAGTATTTTTGGGTATGTTTGTCGATGTTTTGAATGAAATGGACTGAAGGGCTAAGTATTTTCTTAGCTACCTCTTGGGGGTTGGAATGCCAGAATTCTGGTTCAATCTTAATGAGTGGTTAGACACTTTCATTCTTAATATAAGTGGGTTCCTCGGAGGAAGAGCCTTTGTTTGAAGAAATAGG
The DNA here is from genome assembly GCA_000715115.1 of Nicotiana otophora. Classification (NCBI taxonomy): domain Eukaryota; kingdom Viridiplantae; phylum Streptophyta; class Magnoliopsida; order Solanales; family Solanaceae; genus Nicotiana; species Nicotiana otophora. The sequence goes on from AWOL01S0002179.1 coordinate 392,720, forward strand.
TTGTGGCACTGGTGAAGAAAGTGCCTGATTGGTTATGATTTTTGGGATATTGGATAGACATCCTGTACCTGCAATGGGGCTTGTAGCCTCCAATAATTTTTTGTGTGGTGCTTCTAGCAACCACATAAAGTGAAGAGGTCGTGTGACTTTTGGCCGCCACAGAGTTATAATAAGAGGCTTGGCTTTGTGCCACCACATTGGAACGATAAATTTTATATAATTGGTACTGATCTCTCAGTTATTTTTTAAATAGGCGAGGCATGGTCATTTGATCTTTAATTCCCACGAGTTGGCGCCATTGTATGAATTATTCTTCTGTCCAAAGAGAAGACATGGTCTGTTCTAGTTGAGTTTGAGCTTGTTGAGATTCTTATTCCTCAACTAGGTCTGCCTATTTCTTTGGACTGGAAATTGGAATGGGTCCTGAACTTTCTATCATATGAATTTGGGGGACTCTGCTCATGGCGTAGTCTGATGGCTTTCTATATTTGGGCTGGCTTGGTCTAGCTGCACCTTTTGAGAGTTGCTTGGAAGCAACTGAAATGGTATGTTGCTTGGAAACAACATCTGTAGCAGACTGTTTGGGTACTGCTTCACTATCTGAAATTTCTGCTTTCTTTTTTCTTGGCATTTTATCTTCCCTACAAGAATTCTCGGGTAAGAAAATCTGGAATACTGTTTGAGCTCCCTTTGATATATTCTATATCGAAATAAAAAATAGATAAAATAGCTTGCCATCTAGCAAATATATATTTAGAAGCAAGATTTTGTACATCCTTTTGTAAAACGGATTTCGCAGCTTTACAATTAATTCTTAACAAATTTTTTTGATTTAATAAATCAACTTGCGATTTAGAAATGCACAAAATAATTGCTAATTTGTTTTTAATTGTAGGATAATTTTGTTGGGAATTATTCCAACGTGATGCAAATGCAATAATTTGCTCCTTGTCATATTTTTTCTGCTTTAAAATGCCACCATAACCAATGTCTGATGCATCAGTCTCAACTATTTTGAATGCAGAAGGATTAGAGAGAGATAAGCAAGGAAGGCCTTTGACTTTCAATTTGATTTCTTTGATAACGTTGGTGTGGACTGAAGTCCACAAAGGTGGAGGTTTTTTCAACCTATCGTGGAGAGGTTTTAGTAAATTGCTAAGGCTTGGAATGAAATCTGATACATAATTAACACATCCTAAAAATCTTTGAAGTTGGGTTTTATCTAAAATTTGGTCAGAAAATTTATCAGCAAATTATATGGATCTTTGAATAGGGACAATGGTTCCCCACTGGATATTGTGCCCAAGAAATCAGATGTTAATTTGAAAAAGACTATATTTAGTCTTTGATAAAACTAATTCATTTTCTTTGATAACATTAAAGAAAACCTTTAGATGTTTAAAATATTGATCTATGCTAGTAGAAAATACTAAAACATCATTAATATAAAAAATAATAAATTTTAAAAAAGGATTATAAATATCACTCATTATCCTTTGAAATTCGAAAGGAGCATTTTTAAACCAAATGGCATTACAGTCCATTCGTATTGTCCAAATGGTACCGTAAAAGAATATTTATATCTTTCCTTGGGATCTATTTGAAATTGCCAAAATCCTGATTTTAAATCAAAATTTGAAAAGATAGTTGCTGTATAAAGCCTTTGAAGTAAATTCTTTTTGTAGGGTATCTAATCCAGTGAAGTGCTTTGTTCAAAGACCTTCTTTGGTATATAATTGATGACTAATCGAGGGAAACCTCGTCCAATTTTAGGGTTTTTATTGACATAAAAGGCAGCACAACTCCAAGGAGATTTGCTTGGAGAGATGATGCGTTTTTCAAGAAGATCATCGATTTCTTTTTGACAATGAATGGTTAGCTCGTGATTCATCTGGATAGGATGCACTTTTGTGGGGATGGCTTTTTCATGAAAGTCAGGTTCGTAAGGGAGCCTAACAATATATATCTTGCGATTTCAAAAGGCTGTAGGTAAATCAACACAAAGATCTTCTTGGATTTTGGTTTCTAAAGTTTTTATCTTGAATTGGAGAGAAGAATCTCGACGTTGCTGTTGTAACCTTTGGAACACAACTTCTTCTTTGAGAAAATTGATCTGTGCTTCTTTACTTGTTATGGTAGGCAAAAACTTTGCATCAGAGGTCTATCAAAAGGAACCTCCGATACGTTCGATTAAAATTCCTTGTTTTGTTACCATAAAAGGTATGAGCTCCTCGATAAAAGGGAGTACCTGATATAACTAGATTAGTAAGGTCTTTTACTAATTGGAAAGAACTTGAGGCTGATAATGGAGAATATTTTAGGGATGTTGTAACTTTAATATATATATATTATGGATCGGTCTGCATTCCGCAGCAAGCCTTATAGGCTTTATCTATTATTATGGGATCGGGATGCACGCCGCAACATGCTGTATTGGCTTTATATTAGTGCTTGGGCAGGATCCTCCCCTCCGGAGAATAACATACCAGCAGTGAGCGCAGGTACAATACAATGCTGAGTGATTGAGTGTGATAAGTGGGAGTTGAGGCAGACAACTTGAGTACTCTGAGAGTGTAAGTACCCGAGACTATTACCGTGATGCATTACATTTGGCATGCGTATTTGACATATATGCATAGAGATGTAATATTCCTCATGCTAGTTGTACTTGGCATAGTTTATCAGTGTTGAGCTTAAGTTGTTGAACTCGAAAGCATGCCTAAATTTCTATACTGTGTGCAAGTTGCTTATGGAAGTTTCTCTTAGTTCTTACTGTCATTTCTCTGTTATATCTGTACTGTCATTATATTGATTTTGACTGTATCTTTCTCAGCTCGTCCCTGCTTTCAACCCAAGGTTAATCCTGTTACTTATAGAGTATATTGGGTCGGTTGTACTCATACTACACTCTGCACTTCGTTTGCAGATCCAGGTACATCTGGACACGATAGTTGCTAGACTTGGTGCAACACCTGCTTAGAGATTATTGAGGTAGCTGCTATGATGCCCACAGACCTCGACTCTTTTTTCTTTCAGTTTATTTAGTACTGGTCTATCTTCCAGACAATTGTATTAGAGATTTAGACTGTGTTGACACTTAGTAGCTCATGTACTCGGTGATACCCGGAATTTGGGTATTTTTTAGTTAAGTTGCAGTTGTTCTTATCGATTATTTATGAGATTTTTATTTATAAACTTATTACATCATGCTTTTAATTTAAAATGCATAGTTATTTTATAATTGTCGGCTTGCCTAGTAATGTGATTGGCGCCATCACGATATGTTGAGATTTAGGTCGTGACAAAGAGACACTCTTGCACCTTTAGAAACACTCTTGATGTACTTCTTCCTTGCTGGATGATTGTATAGGGTAAAGTATGTTATGACACGTGGCCATCCGAGAAAAGGACACGTGGAACCCAAGACAGGGGATGGCTGAAGACTGAAGATAACTATTTCGTTTGTCATCGGGAAGAATAATGCTCATAAAGATGTGATAACTGCTCTTCTCCCGGTAGCATTCAATAGAAAATATTCATAGCATTAAAAGCAGTTACCCATTACAAGGAATTTTGTATTTATGTTCACTGTTATATCTTCATCAATGCCCCTCATAATTGATATTAAAGAAGAGCACGACCCTAGGACCTTCTTCATAGCTATAAATAATGAGCGAAGTGGTAGACTTCTTATGAAAAAATATAATTTGCAGGTTCGGAATACCAAAAGAGATAGCATGCGACAATGGGCCACAGTTTATCGGCGCAAAAATTACAAAGTTCCTCCAAGATTTGAAAATAAAGAGGATTACATCTTCACCTTATCATCCGAGCGAAAATGGTCAAGTGGAGTCAACGAACAAAGTGATTATTTGAAGCCTCAAGAAAAGGTTGGAAGTAGTTAAAGGAAATTGGCTCGAGGAATTGCCCGGAGCTCTATGGACATTCCGAACTACGGACAAGTCGAGTACAGGGGAAACTAAGTTTTCCCTCGTGTACGGTGCAGAAGCTTTAATCTAGTGGAAATAGGGGAACCGACCATGAGATATTTCCAGGCAGATGAAGAATCAAACAACAAAGCAATGCTAGTCAACTTGGAACTGCTCGATGAACGCATGGAATTGGCACACGCAAGAATGGTAGCTCAAAAGCAGAGAATGGAGCGGTATTATAATCGAAGAGCCAACCTCCGTTATTTCAAAGTAGGAGACTTGGCCCTAAGGAAAGTAACTCATAATACCCGGGAGCTCAACGCAGGGAAGCTAAGTCCAACGTGGGAAGGCCCCTATCGGGTTTCAACTATCATCGGAAAAGGTTCATATGAGTTGAAAAACCAAAATGGAGAAAAGTTGCCAAGCAATTGGAACGTGGCGCACCTCAAAAGATATTATTGCTGATGAACATTATTCGATTAGAAAGTATGTGCTGCACTCTTTTTCCCTTCATTCAGTTTTTGTCCTAATTGAGTTTTTCTGACAAAGATTTTAACGAGGCAACAATAGAAAGCATACTACGAAGACAACAACAATAAGACCTTTAGTAGCAAGGCACACTAGCAAAGATCCACTCGGGGATGGTTTGATAATATTTTGCTTTATAGCAAATTCCCACCGGGAAGTTAAGTTTGCTATTGAGCAAAGGTTATCTGATCGTACACGAGCACAAACCACTGAGGGTTGTTAGATAGTCCTTCACTCGATAGCATAAATTCATAAGGGGAAGTAAAGTGTGTTAACAAGTTAAGGATTATCTAGCAATGCATTAGTGAAATCTTCGAAGATACAAAACTTCCAGTGTTCCAATTCGCACTCTTCGCATTCGAACACTGGGGGAGGGGGGGGGGATGATATGAGGATACGACAACAATGACTTCCACATCGACCAGGAACAATAAATCAAAAATATAATTACATCATCGGGATCGGGGATTGCGCGGCCAGCCCCGTAGAAATAAGTTGTACAAGTTAGCTACAAGTAATGGCAATTTCTTTTCAGCATAGCAAATGCTAATACATGTTTTGAAAATAGAAGGAATAAAATGAAATCCTTTTGTTTTTATCTTGTTTCTTGTCTGAACGATGAATTAAATTTGTCATTTGAAAGTTTAACAAGTACTTCAAATGCTAGTGGCGTAATGAACAGGAGACGTCCTCTTCAAGAGCACCGTAAATATAAGAGGACCCTCTCTTATAAAAACTATCACGTTAAAGGGTTGGTTTCGGAATAATTTATGCCTGGAATAAAACACGCCATTGGGGAAAAATACACCCGAAGTTGTATATGATAGGACGCAAAAGGTAAACTTGCGCAAATACTTATCAAAGCCCTCACGGAAAAGGGTCGATGCCCAGAGCCAAAAATGCTTTCGGGGAGCATACACCCAAAAGTTTCACATAATAAGACGCAAAAACATTTGCGCAAAATTCTTAAAGAAAATGCAAAGATTAAAGATTTGAAGACTCAAACAATACTTGAGAAAAAGATATTTTTATTTACAAAAACATGTCAAAATAGTACAGGTACGAGAACTAGAAAAAGAAAAAAAAAAGCTAAACTGCACTATCTCCGGAACCAGGAGGAAGAGAAGTGTCTACACCCTCGGGAGAAGTAGACGGACCCATCGATGGCTTAACATTTTTACCAGTTTGGCCTTCGGCATCATCATAGTCTGATTCCTCTTCAATTTCCAAAAACTCGGAACCGTAACCAGAAGGACCGGGTACATCAGACCTCGCTGGGAGTCCACTTTTAGCAGCTAACTCAAGCTCGCGGGCCTTAGCAATTTAGGCATCAAAATCAATGACACTAGCTTTGGACTCTTCTAAGGTTTTTCTCCTCATGCTGTACATGGCTTAAGTGTTTTCAACGATGAGGGAAGCCGCTCGGTGCTTGAGTTCTTCTTTGAGTCGGGTTACTTCGGCAGAAAGGTTTTCTCGGGCGGGCCTAGTAGATTTGAGGCTGACATCAAGGTCGCGGACAGTTGAACTGAAAAGGCTATTATGCTCGATAGTTTTCCTATATTTCTCTTCCAGCTGGGTATGTTTCTCCCCCACAACAACAAGCTCTTCAATTTTGGAATTCAAGGCTGCCTCTAAGTTAATCACTCTTTCAGCGGAGGCAGCCTCACGTTCGGTTGCAGCAAGAACAATGTTATGGACTTCAACCCACTTGGCCTTGGCTTCGTCAAATCTAACCCTCAGAGGGCCAATTTCTTGGCTATTGGTTACTACTTCTTGCTCACTTTGCCGCAAACGAGCTTCCAATACAACAGCCTTAGCGGCTTTGGCTTACAGTTCCGAAAGGTGAGCGACATGTTTCTCTTGCTCTGCCAAAAGCTAATCCCGTGTGGAGGAAATCTCTTCCTTTTCACGAATTAACCTCTGAAGGCCCTCAGAAGAAAGAAAGTTGGCCTACAAAGTAAAAAGGGTAAAATTCAGGAGATGTTCACACCCAAAAATAGAAGAAGTAATAATGGAAGAAAGGAACGTACCGCTGCGGTGTTGTGCATAGCATTGTTCAACAAACACTCTCCCGAGTGAATCTTTTCCCAGTTTTTATCTGAAGCCAAAAGTTTCAGATAATTAGCAAGCTCCACCGGCCGGGATAGCAAGTTGCATCTGGTATAGACCGAAAGAGTAACGTTCCTCCTCCTTTGTGGATCTTCAGAAGGAGCAGCATAATTTTGCCCCAAATTCCCATGAACTAGGGACTGTGGAAGAGGAACACCTTTTTCGTGGTCAGGTGCAGCCGGCAGAGATGGTGTAGCAATTGCTGGTAGAAGGTGGATGAAGATGGAAGTGATGTAGCAGTTGTTGGTATTGGTGAAGATGGAGATGAAGCTGATGGAGTTGAAGTGTGAGAAGGAGCTGCATCAAATGCAATGTTGGTTGTTGGATGCTCGCCAACCAAAGACGGCAAGGATCCGATACTCACTCCTGCAGTACCGGACACAGGAATTGGGGCCCAAAAATGAGAGTTGACATTATCTACCAAATCAAATTCTCCCCAAAGTGTTGAGGCATTATCCTCGGTTGGTGTGACTCTCTCAACAGGTTGAGCATCCTGTTGAGATGATGAGAATTGTCATATTCTATGTAGAGAAGCTCCCTCATCACTAGATTCTTCATCATCATTGATCATCACGGTGTCTATGACCGGCCCAGAAGGAGGGCCAGTCACCATTGCTATCGGAGATGACTCGGGTAGACCTAATTTCATAGACAGGTTAGAAGAGATCAATCAAGTTCTTTACATGAAAAATTGAAACAAGATGAGTTTGAATTACTATGATTCTTGGCCTTCCACCCGTATTTAGGGGCCAGTTCTTTCCACAAGTGAGTCTCGGGCATCTTAACGTCCAAGATCTTTTGTACCCACCGGTCCAAACCTTCAATCACCGGTAGGACCCATCGAGTTGCTGAAACAAACAAAGGATGGAGCATCAATGCAGCCATAAAAAGGTTTTTAGTAAAAGGAAATATTAAACAAAGAGCTTAGGGGTGCGGTTCCAAGCGGCTAGAAATGATGAAGTCGTTGCCTGAATAATGTCGTCGGTAGAAATTGCAATGAACCATTCCATCCACGCATGATTGCTGTCATCATCCATGTTAGACAATAAAGCATTGTAGCCGTGGTTGCAGATGTTTATAATTCCCCCGCGGATGATTTTAGGAGAATAAAGATTCATCATGTGAGCTAAGGTTAGCTCCTCTCCAGTTTCGTGGAACAAATGCCGAAGGCAAGCAACCGTCCTCCACACAGAAGGACTTACTTGTGCCAAACACACCTGGTAACGGAGGCCAAACTCCGCAATCACGAAGTCAAACTCTCCGCTCAAAGAAAACGCACCCAAAGTAAAGGGATTCATGTAGACATATGTAAAACCCTCCTTGGGTAGGATGACTCGCTCCGATAGATCAGGAGCGATAATTTCTAAGTCATGGCAGCGACAATCTTCCTTCACAACAGGAATGCTCGAAGGACGTATGGAAGAAGGATACATGCTAACGGCCCATGTATGAGAATTAGCAGTAGAAAATTTCTCTTTGAAGTCTTTTGTGGTAATAAGACTTCTAGGGATGATGGAGCCCACTATTGGAGGAGCAGAGTCCTCGGCCTTGTTCTTGCTTTTTGAGGAACCGGTACATTTTGAGGAAGAAGCCATTGTAGGAAAGAAAGGGTCTTTCGTTTGAAAAGAATTAGAAAAAAGATGAAGAAACAATATGCAAGTTAGATGAAGGAAGTTTGAAAAGTAATGAAGTATAAGGGAGGGAGTTGATACGTATAAGTAAACATTTTGGCGGCTAAATTCATGGTCAAGATTACCTCAATAATCGGCAAAAGTTGTGCTGAATCATGGGAAGACGCGTGTTCAGGGTATTAAATGCGGAGAGACATGCGTCTAATTAACCGTCAGAAGCCTTCAGAGGGAATTATAGTAATTCCCGCCAAAAGCGTATTTCTACCAACTTTTCGGTAACAGAAAGTTATGTCACCGGAAAGCAGGGGGACTATCTGTATAGGGTAAAGTATGTTATGACACGTAGCCGTCCGAGAAAGGGACACGTGGAACCCAAGACAGGGGGATGGCTGAAGACTGAAGACAACTATTTCGTTTGTCATCGGGAAGAATAATGCTCATAAAGATGTGATAACTGCTCTTCTCCGGGCAATGTTCAATAGAGAATATTCATAGCATTAAGAGCAGTTACCCATTATAAGGAATTTGGTATTTATGTTCACCGTTATATCTTTATCAATGTCTCTCATAATTGATATTAAAGAAGGGCACGACCCTAGGACCTTCTTCATAGCTATAAATAATGAGCGAAGTGGTGGACTTCTTGTAGAAAAATATAATTTGCAGGTTCCGAATACAAAAAGAGATAGCATGCGACAATGGGCCACAATTTATTGGCACAAAAATTACAAAGTTCCTCCAAGATTTGAAAACAAAGAGGATCACATCTTCACTTTATCATCCGAGCGCAAACGGTCAAGCGGAGTCAACGAACAAAGTAATTATTCAAAGCCTCAAGAAAATGTTGGAAGCAGTTAAAGGAAATTGGCCCGAGGAATTACCAGGAGGAAATTGTAGTCGATTGTAAGCTGTCCACACCGACTCTTCCACGAACAACCTCAGAAGTTGCACACAAAATCATATATATATA
>AWOL01S0002179.1:404241-414309 GCA_000715115.1 Nicotiana otophora
GACAAGGTGGGTTGCTCTGATGGTAAGCACCCTCCACTTCCAACCAAGAGGTTGTGAGTTCGAGTCACCCCAAGAGCAAGGTGGGGAGTTCTTGGAGGGAAGGATGCCGAGGGTCATTTTGGAAACAGCCTCTCTACCCCAGGGTAGGGGTAAGGTCTGCGTACACACTACCCTCCCCAGACCCCACTAGTGGAATTATACTGGGTTGTTGTTGTTGTTGTAAGAGTCTTAAACAAGATGGCATTTACATGTATTCTATTAAATTATTATCACAAAGTACGATCCCTTTTTTTTCTGCGGCTTCTCTAAATGTGTCACAGGTTACTCCGTTTACGATTCGTAAATCTTCATACGATTTTGGTCCTCTTACACTCATTAAGAGCAATCTAAGATAGTATCTTTCTCTTTCGGTTAGATGACATGTTACAACTCGGCCAATAACATGTCCTTGTTGGCGACATGACCATATTTTATATGTTGTTGACCATACAAAGTATTCTGAAAATTCTCGGTATAATAATTTTAAATTCATAGCTTCTTTGTTTTCCCTATTCATTGTAAAAAATTCATTTAACATTATTTTTTAATCATAGAATTATTTACAAATGATACATCTTTTCTTTGATGTAGAAAAATCTAGTGGACCTGAAATTTATTCAACAAAAACAAATTATAAAATCATCCTTAGTTCTCACAAGAGTGGGATATAAAAGTTCACTTTAAGATATTTTTTCTCAGCATTCAAAAGAATTGTTTTTAATTTGAGAAATTCAAAGCCATTATACGAAATTCATGGGGCAGAGTAGTTGGGAACATACCAGATTCAGAGGGGTTTGACCTGAGTATGGAGGAATAGTGTCACGATCCCAATTTTGCACCTTAGGATATTGTGATGGCACCTATTCTTTCGAATTAAGTAAACCTAACATATATTGAAAGATAGCAGAAATAATAACTTAAACATCAAATTAAACTGTTAAACTATCATAATGAATCCGAAAAGATACAACTGACAAATAACTCCCTCAAAATCTGGTGGAATTGAGTCATAAGCTCTACAACGAGTGCACTAAAATTCTTGAAATACAATAATGTTTGAGCAGAAAAATAAATAGTAGAATATCTAAAAGTAGAAAGTGACTTCGAGGCATACGAACGTCGGGCAGGTGTACCTTAAAGTCTCCAAAAGTAGCTAATCACTCACAGGCATCCGGCATGGGCAAAATATATGAATACACCACAACGGTACCCAGTAAGTATCAAGCATAACCTTGGTAGAGTAGTGATTAGGCCAGGTCAAAACACCTACTAGGACAATATAAACTGAACAGAGTATAATAAAAACCAATATTCGAGAATGAGGAAATGAATGATAACAAAGCAGTATAATAATGTAGGCTAATAACAAAATTTAAGGCAAGAAAGGCAACAAGAAGTAAACACATAATGAGAACAATAAGTAATCAAACACGGACAAATACAAGTAAGACAATGAAGAATCAACAAGAACTGTTCAACCAATAAGCCTTTTTAACATGGAGTGTACAACAAGAATCACAACCGAGGTACCACGCCTCAAATCCACATTTTACAATTTCAACCACAATCTTTCCTTATATCACCGTGTGAGCCTTGTATTTATTTTTAAAAATATTTTTCGAAATAGCCACACGCGTTTTAGCCCCCTAATCTAACCACGTGACTTCAAGTAATTCCCTTACTAGTAACATACGTATAAATCCCACCTTATCTCACCGCATGCGTATCAAATCCTATCCATATACCACCACATGCGTATCAATATCACAATACAATAACAACTCGCACCACAAGTGTCCATATGCCACAATTTGCCAAAATTAACAATATCAATATTACCACAATATATAGCTTATAGCTCAACCATAACGTGTACAAGAATTTCAATAACAACAAAATGAATGGGGAGTACTCAACAAGGAAAGATATCTCAACAATTAACAACTTCAACCTAAATGTGATAGTGGCTTTCACAACTTCAACATCAATAACCCAACAAGAAGATATTCCACGAAATAATAACTTCAAGTAAGAGTAAATTTAACAATAAATGAGCAACAAGACAATAAGAAAGGTAGTAACTTCAACTAAAGCATATGAGAGCAATTACAAAAAACAAAAGATAAAACAAATACTAACAACATCAATTAGAGCATGTGAGAGGAAATTAACAATGAAAGATGTAACATATTATAACAAATTCAATTAAATGCATGGAAGAACTCTAAAAGTCTAAACCGGTCAAAATACCACATATAGCTCGTGTACACACTTGTCACCTTGTGTACACGTATTACACATAATACAATTAGCACAACCAACCCAAATCTTAAGGGGTAGTTCCCCCACACAAAGTTAGGCAAGATACTTACCTCAACTAGGCCAAATCAACCCTCGAATATAGCTTTTCCCTTATAATTAGCCTCTACACGGCTCAAATCTAACCCAAAGTGACTTAATAACATCAAGCAATGCAAGAGAAACCAATTACAATTGATAAAGCTATGATCTTTACACAATTTCCCAAAAAAGTCAACAAAAGTCAACCTCGGGACCGCCCGGTCAAAACCTAGATCCAAGGGTAGATTCCGACTATCAATAACCCCACGAGTCCATATATGTGTTTTGTTTTCAAATTCGATTCCCAATCGACTCTCAAAACTCAAATCTTCATTTTTCAAAACTTTGACAAAAATCCCAATTTTCTTCTTTGATTCTCATAAATTTGATGTAAAATCTAAGATATAATCATGAAATATAGTTAGAAATTGATCATAATGATTTACCCAATATTTGTAGATGAAAATCCCCTCTTCAAATCCCCTCCTACCGAGTCTAGGGTTCTAAGATATGAAAAATGAGACTTAATCTCGACCTTCCAGCCATTATGTTCAGTTGCAGATGTCGCAATTGTTACACTGCAAACCCTCGAATGCGGAAACTGTCATACCTAGGAGAGGTCGCAAATGCGAGATAGACCTCGCAATTGCGAAGTATGCTCTCCGCGCAAATGCGACCAAATGGTCGCAATTGCAAACTACATAACTTATGCCTAATCTTCGCAAATGCGAACCAAGTATCGTAATTGCGATATTTGAGCCCCCCTATCATGTCCGCAATTACGAAGCTGGTGATCGCAATCATGAAGGTGGCGCTTGCAATTGCGATAACTACAACACCAACACACCAGCAACCTGTTTTCAGTCCAAACCTTTCCGAAACACGTCCGAAACGTACCCGAACCCTAGGGGCTCCAAATTAAACATCTACACAAGTCTACAAATGTCATATGAACTCTCTCACGTAATCAAAATATAAAAAATAACATCTTGAACTATGAATCGAATATCAAAACACATGAATTTCAATGAAAAGTTCAAGAACCTCTAGAATTGCAACTAAGCGCCCGAACCCTATCAAATCAACTCCAAATGACACCAGATTTTGCAGACAAGTTCTAAATAGAATAACAGACCTAATTCAAGTTCCAAAACTAAATTCTGAATCCGATAGCTAAAAGTCAACCTACAGTCAAACTTGAAAAATCTTTTAAACCTCAAATTGCCAACTTTCATCAAAATAATAAAATTCAACCTACAGACCTCCAAATTTGATACCAGGCCTATGCCCACGTCCAAAATCACGATACGAACCTATCGGAGCCATCAAAATACCATTCCGGGGTAGTTGTTGCAAAAGTTAAATTTTGAACAACATTTCTAACTTAGGCTTCTAAGCCAAGAATCAAAGGGTCCAAATTAATCCGAAACTTTACGGGAATGAAACCAATCAACCCCAAAAGCCATAAAGCTAAAATTATACATGTTTGAAGCATCAAAAGGGGAAATGGAGAGCAAATACACAAAATGACCAGTCGATTCATTACAAATAAAGCTGCAATAATGTTAAAATAACAATGGAAAACATAAAAGAGGAAATATAATTTAGGAATTCAGCAGTAATATGTTACATATCTGGATCAAACCCACCTCAAACAGTGATGAAAGGATACTTCAAGAGAATTTGGGGATCATTAGGCATTGACAAACTATCATAGGTGAATAAAGGACTATTCATAGTCATGTTTCGCAGTGTGGGTCCAAAACCAAAGTAGTAGAAGATGGAGTCCTAATGTTTGATAAAAAGCTTTTTGTAGTCAAGCCTTGGAAATCAGAGATAAACATGAAAAAGGAGCTAGTGGACAAAATTCCAGTGTGGATCCGATTAACAGGATTGAATATCAAGTAATAGGGGAAAGAATCCCTAACAAAGATAGCTGGATTGGTAGAGAAACCACTTAGAGGTGATAGAGCAATAACATATAAGGAAAGGCTATCCTTTGCAAGAATGCTGGTGGAAATATCGTTGAATAAGAAATACACTTCAATGATAGTATTTGCAAATGAACATGGAAAAATAGTGGAACAATAAGTACATTATGAATGGAAGCCAACACTATGTCCAAAATACAACAACTTTGGGCATGAGTTGAAAAACTGTGAAAAACAACAGAAGGAGGAGGTAGAAAAAGCAAAACAGGACAAAGGGAAAGTGGAACAGAATAAAACAGAGGTGCCTCCAAAAGAATCAGAGAAACAACAACATGGAAATAATAGAGCTGGTCGAGATATACAAATACAATATGCATGGCAATAAGTTGGAGGAAAGGGTGATGGGGATGTGACTGAAAAAAGTAGTGTCACAGAGAAATGGGGTATGGACCATAGAACTCAAGCAATCTCAACAAGAAACATTTTTGATGCTTTGAATGATCCTAAAACAAAGGATCAGGTACCGCCTGGGGGAGAACAAGCAAATACCTCCTATCCTGTGGAAGATTGGTAGATGCAGGACCTAGACAAGGGTAGGGTGGGACCATCCCCCTACCAATGGATAATATTAGTTTTTGGAACACCAGAGGCTTAAACAAACCAAAAAAGCAAAAGGAGGTTCATCTATTTCTACATAATGTTAAAGTTAATTTGTTTGACCTGCTGGAGACAAAGATTAAGAGGAACAAAGCTACTGCAGCTTCTCTTAATCTTTGTGGGAATTGATCGTCTGTCTCACCATCCAGGAGGAAGGATATAGGTACTATGGAATCTAGGAATATATGATGTTAACATTGGTAAAGTCATAGAACAAATAATTCATTCTGAAGTAAACCATAGAGGGATAGGCAAACAGTTTTGTACAACTATTGTAAATGGCTTTAATGACCAATCACTCAGAAGAACACAATGGAGGGATATTGAATATATATACAACTATGTACAAGGAACATGGGAAATCATGGGGGACTTTAACTGTATTTTCAATGCTAATGAAAAAATAGGGAGTGCAGCCACAATGAGAGAAATGAGAGAATTCCGACAATGTATAGACCAATGTGACTTGCAAGAATTGAAATCATCAGGAACTTTTTATACATTGAATAACAAGCATCAATGGACTGATAGAGTATATATCAGGATAGATAGAGTGTTGACTAAAATGGATTGGATAACTCAATTGCCAGCTTCAGAGGTCCATTTTATGAATGAGGGATTATATGACCACTACTCTGCAATTATAAAATGGGAGAACGGAAGATATGACACTACACGATCCTTCAAATATTTCTATATGTCAAAACTAGTTCCTGAGTTCAAGCAGACAGTGAAGAATAACTGGACTACTTCTAAACCAAGTACAAATATGTATCAGCTCGTTGGCAAGCTGAATAATTTAAAAAACGCTCTGCAAAAACTAAATCGAACAAGGTTTAGTAATGTTTAAATGAAAGCAGAAGAAGAAATGAGACAACTGCTAGCATGTCAAAATACTATACAGCAGGATCCACATAACTTGACATAGATAGAGGAGGAAAACAAGCTAGCTCAAGAATACAGGAGGCGGAATAAGGCAATGGACTTATTTTTACAACAGAAGAGTAAAGCACAATAGATCCAGGGAGGTGACCAAAATACAAAATACTTTCATAATTACATGAAGAGTAGAAAAAATGAAACAAGAGTATTACAATTAAAAATGCCACGGGAGAAACAAAAACAGAAATGGAAGAGATAGCAAATAACGTTTTTGGACTACTATATATAACGAGTTGCTGGGAACAAGAGCTACATAAAGAGACCATGTCAATAGCAACTTGGTTTGGAAAGGGTAAATAATGTGAGGGACACAGGGGAGCATGCTGGAGGCAGACCAATTAGTGGAAGACATACTGACCTGATGAGCTTCACATAAAAGGAAATTAAACAAGCCCTATGGGTAATTCCAGAAGATAAATCCCCAGGTCCCTATTGCTATGTAAGTCAATTGTTTAAAGACAGCTAGGAGATAATAAGGAAAGATTTGTGTGCTGCAGTGCTGGAGTTTTTTGAAAATGGTAAGATGTTGAAGCTAATGAATAACACAGTCATCACTCTCATACCTAAAAGCAAACATGCAGAGTCTGTTAGTGATTACAAACCAATAGCCTGCTGCAACACAATATGCAAGATAATCTCTAAGAAGTTTTACAATAGACTCAAGAAGGTACTCCCTACAATCGTATCACACAATCAATGTGCATTTGTCGCAAACAGAACCATTGTGCACATCATACTTATTTGCCAAGACCTAGTGAGATTGTACAACAGGAAGAACTCTACAAAAGATGCATAATAAAAATTGATATTAGGAAAGCCTATGACACTGTTAAGTGGGAGTTTGTTCAAGAAATGCTAGATGCCCTTATCTTCCCAGGGAGATTTATAAGATGGATAATGGCTTGCATCACAACAACACAATAAACACTGGCTCTAATGGACGAATATATGGAAATATCATAGGCAAAAGAGGGCTAAGACATGTGGATCCCATATCCCATTTATTGTTTCTCATATTCATGGAGTACCTCACAAGGATAATGTAGGTTGTAGTTAGTCAGGAAGGAATCTACTATCTAACAATATGCAAAAGCTTACAACTCAATCATTTATGCTTTGTTGATGTTGACCTACTATTCAACAGAGGTGATTTTCACTCTGTCCTAATGATGCTTAGAGGCCTGAAAACTTTTTTGAACTCATCAGGACTCTACACTAATGCTGCTAAGTCTAATATCTTCAGTGCCAACATGGAGGAACCTTGTCTAGAAGAGTTGTGTGACTTAACAGGATACAAAAAGGGGTCTCTCCCATTCAGATACTTAGGAGTCCCAATATCAACAAAGAAAATTTCTTTAATTGACTGTTATGCATTGGTGTTGATTCCCAATTTTATCCTCATATTTTATAAAATATTTTGTATACTTTTAAAATATCATTTTTACACTATTACCCAATTTATAGGAGTCATATAAGTATTTTTATAATTTTAAAGCTTTAAAATTAATTTTCTTCCATTTAAATTATTCAAATATTTATTAATTATCCCTTCAAATTATTTTGGGGTGGCTTAGTCATTAAAATTTATTATTTGTACCCACATGCATATTTTATAATATGTTACTTCATTTTATATAATTCTATTTGTATTTTTATATAATTTGCAATAATAGCCACTATTTTCCAACGATTATCATTATTATGCTATTTGGGTCAAAATAATACTTCTCTAGTTTTTGCAATTATAATTTATTGTTATTAAAGTATTAATTTCGAAAATAGCATTTTTATCATTTTATTAATCATTTATACTTTATTTTATTTGATATTTTTGTATTTTAATTGTGGCCCAACAAGAGGTTCAAAACTCGGACTAAATAAGCCCAAACCTCACGACCAAAGACCCCAGACCCTTATCCCGATGACCCCTGGCACAAAACCAAAATAACCCCTTAGTGAGATCCGGTCGGAACCCATTTAAATGACCCGTCCCATCTCCCTTTTAATCTTGGTCGTTGATCTTAAATGATCAACGATTCATAAACCACCCCTCTATTTTAATTACCCAAGCCCCGAATCCTAATCTCATTCCCCCCTAAGCCGCCTCCCCAAATACTCCCAATCCTCCTCCTCTCTCTTCTGCAAAACCCTAGCAGCTGTCTCCCTTAATCCTCTCCAACTCCGACATTAATATGGAATCATTCCATCATTTACTTACCGTATGTGCTCTATCTCGTTGTTACTTACATAGTTACTTAGTCAAATAAATGGAAACAGCTTCATTCGTATAGATCTAGATGATATTTTGTATGTATACGCATGTAGCAAGGCTATATGGGTCTGATTCACCAATATCGTCGACCAATCTTTGATTCCTTTCAAACTAGGGTTTGTCTGGTTTTTCTCCTAATCCAATTCTAAATTGATTTTGCATGCTATTCTTTCCTTTATTATGTTTGATTCACTATTTTCCTTGTTTGTTCATTTAAAATTTACTACTATATAAACCCCTACTCTAAATCCCCAAAACGAACCTAACTACTGTTATTTTCTTACTCTCACTGACTCTACATTATTCTGAAACTTGGGCTCTTGGCCGACTGAAAGCCAAGGTCACCGAAATTTGACTGTCTGACCACTCTCAGTTTGAGCACTGTTCGGGGGGTTAATCTAAGACCCTTGGGAGCTCTGACACACTAGGAAGTTTGGCGTTTATGCTACTCTCTCTTTGCTAATGATAAGCAAGTTGTTGCTGGCATTTAGTTTTCTACCTTATTTACTCGTTAATTCTGTAAACTGGTAAGTATTGAAGCTCTCGCAATTTCATTCTCTCTTGCTTATGATCATGCTTTGTATGATCATGTCATTTAGGCCTTTGTGAATCAATATGCTATTGTTTGCCTCTTTTTGTACACATGTTTGCTTGCCATTATTCTGTGTTTTTACGACCCAAATTCCCCTCCGTTTGGGTATCGTGATGGCACCTAGTCTTAGGGACTTGGTAAGCCTAACTTTAATTGAAACAACAACATTATTTAAATAACATCTAACAATTTGAAATAGAAATCTATTAAAATTTACAATTCTCAAAACCGGTAGTACAAGTCATAAGCTCTACAGAGTGTTTGCCAGAAAACTTCTAAATACAACTGTCCAAAAATAAGAATAAACAGTACAATATGAAAGCTTGAAGGTGACTCCGAAGCTTGTGAGCGCAGCAGCAGGTTTACCTTGAGTCTCCACAGCAACGACCCGCACAGCTACTAACGAACAAATACCTGGATCTGTATAAAAATGTGTAGAAGTGTAGAATTAGCACACCACAGCGGTGCCCAGTAAGTATCAAGACTAACCTCGGTGGGGTAGTGACGAGAAACAGTCAAGACACCCACTGGTCTAATAAACTGAACAAGTATGAGTATGGAACGGTAGAAATATGATATCTATATAAAGACTATGCAATATGGCTCATAATACAGTAATGGCAATAAGAAAAGAAACAACAAGTATCGGCGGAATATCATGAAAATGACACAGAAAAGTGAATGGAACACAACCTAAATCCGGAATCACAAATACAGCAAGGACAAGTAATAACTCAGCAACTACAACCGCTTTTACATAAGGTTTTAGTCAACAACTCCACGAGGTACCGAATCTCGGACAAATCACAACTCACGGGTCTCAATACCTAAACCCTAACACTTGGCATCATGTGCCCTCATAACATCTCATAACCGCACTGACGACTCATGTACCAATAGAGCCGTTCTCATAGAAGGCAAGTAAAAAGGGTGAGCATCTATGCTCAATAATATCAAGAACACCTCTTATCGGATAAGAGTGATTAACTACATGTATGCTTTTGCAAGTGTCCTAACATAGTCCATACTAGCAAATAAACATAAGGAAAATGAAGAACGGACAACACGTACAATATTTTCTCACAGCTTTCACAAGATAAAACTCACACAGGTACGTATACCACTACACAAATATCAAAAACAAGAATGCCCCCAGGCCATAAATCATCACAAATCAATCCTTGACACAGCCCACCTTATCTCGCCACATGTGCAATAATAAAGTAAGTGCCTACCTTGTCTCGCCACACGTGCATAACAATGTTCCCACCTTGTCTCGCCACATGTGCAACCCC
>AWOL01S0002180.1:4348-16580 GCA_000715115.1 Nicotiana otophora
TTAAAAAGTCCATATTGGAGGATCGGGTTGCACGCCGCAACAGACTTATTAAAAGTCAATATTTGGGGGATCGGATTGCACGCCGCAATAGACTTATTTAAAAAGTCAAATATATATACTTGATTAAAAATAATTATATGAGAGGATTGAAAATGAATATATTGTGAGAGCGGGTTGCACGTTGCAACAGAATTGAATGTGAATATATTGTGAGAGCGGGTTGCACGCTGCAACAAAATTGATAAAAATATAAAATTGGTTATGACTGTTGAATTGGCTTCAATTATTATAAATGAGTTACGTGATTTATTTCTATTATTGTTATTATTACTAATATTGTGTACAGGTAATGTAAGTGACCCGCCTTAGCCTCGTCACTACTTCGTCGAGATTAGGCTCAGCACTTACCAGTACATGGGGTAGGTTGTACTGATACTACACTCTGCACTTCTTGTGTAAATTTCGGAGTTGGTCCCAGCGGCGTACCATAGACTTGCTCGAATTTCAACTACTTGGAGGAGACTTGAGGTATAACTACACAGCGTCCGCAGTTCTGAAGTCCCTGTCTATTTTACTTTAGCTGTGTGTTCGTTTCCAGACATCTTTATTTTATTCAGACCTTTATTTATATTTATTCTAGAAGCTCATGCACTTGTGACACCAATTCTGGGATGGTATTTAGACACTGTTATTTTTATGGATTATTTACTATATTTCAGAATTTACTTCCGCAATTGTTCTTTGTTATTAATAAATTTAAAATTTGTTTTAAAAATTGATAATATTATTCTAACGTTGTATTGCCTAGCAAATGAAATGTTAGGCGCCATCACGGTCCGAATATGAGAATTTCGGATCGTGACAGTACTTTACAGGTTGTGACTGTTTTTCAAATAAACTTTAGTCATATGCCATCAGAATCCCCAAAAGCATGGACTAATGCATTCGTATTTTTCAATCTCCAGTGGTACCCACCAAGAAACAAAAATGCCTCTTTGCATGGTTATCATGAGCAACATAGTAAAATCTGCACTTAGTTTAACACTTGCAACTTGCAAACGATATTCGGGATGTTGTGGTGTTATGATAGCACCCAATCTAGTTTACGAAGGCACAAATAGTAGACTTGCATCAAAATGCATGGTTGCTTGTAGCTGAAAATATGCCATCAGCCACATAAGAAACCAAAATAATGAATTGTCGACATTAATTCGTTGTAGTTCCTATATATATCAAGCTTATTTAGGTACCTTTTCAGCGGGCACATCATCATGTATTATATGTCAATAACTTATTGAAAATGATCATCACTAAGAATCTATGGCTTCCATTTCCAATTAAACATTTCATCATGAACTTATAATAAAAAAGAAGTGATGAAAATTAGATATTACAGTGGTTTTTATACTTTAGCAAAGGAGGTGCCTGATAACCACTTAGGCACTTAAAAGTTAAAATGTAATACCTTCAGAGCTGATTAAAAGTGTTATAATATTATTGTGAGAATAATTTGAGTTAACACAAAAAATTTGACAATTTTCAATTAATGGTCCAAATAAATTTTAAATTGCTTTGTAAAAGCTCAAACCTATTCAAACATTTAATAGACCGTGAAAGTTAAATTTTATTTTACTCATCAATGAATGCTACATTTACGACCTGGCAAAAATTAAAAAAGGTGCAACAAAATTTAGCAAAGAGTATACCTTTAATATGAGAATGATACTGGCACTCCATTCAAAAGAAGAGGTCGATTAATCAGCATTTGAGGGCCATGAGTCAGTTTACTTCCCATTATGATATAAAAAAATTTCTGCATAAAAGATATGATTAAACTATAAATTATCAATGTTCCATTGTCAAATATCTCATAAGTCGATGAGTACAAAAAATCAAAATGAAAAGCATGTTACACAATTACCATCGGTCCACTTTATTTAGTCAAACCTTATTACACTACTAGAAATTCGGTAATAATCGATCAAAAAACCGACCAATGTTGATCGGTAATGGCTAATAACCGATCAAAACGCGACCATTTACATGTGGACGGTATTTTAGGGGTCGGAAAGGCATACCGACCAAACTTGGTCGGAAATTACCGACCAACTTTGGTCAGTCAATTAAATTCAAAAACCAAATATTGCAAAAAAAACTACCAAAATTGGTCGGTATTTTAATTATGTAATCAAAAGATTCACCATCTGGGAATCGAACCGGGATTTGTACTGTGGCAAGATACTATTCTACCACTAGACCATTGGTGCATTTTGTTTTAAGACTGTCTTTTATTTGATTTATACTCTTTAATTGTATTTTCGCACGAAAATAACCGACCAAAGTTGGTCGGTTTTATTAAAAAGTAAAATTACCGACCAAAGTTGGTCGGTTTTTTCAAAATGATCGGCTGAATTAACCGACCAATTTTGGTCGGTTTTTTTAATATTAATTTTTATTTATTTTAATTGAAAAGCCGACCAAAGTTGGTCGATTTCTTGAAAAATAAATTTCGCGGGACTCAAAAATAGTTTCCCGCGCTTTTGCGCCAAAGAAAACCGACCAAAGTTGGTCGGTTTCGTAAACAAAATTTAAAAAAGAAAATATTTTGTATTGACCGACCAAAGTTGGTTGGTCAACCTTGATCGGTTTTTGCCGAATTTCTAGTAGTGTTAGGGATGCCGGAGTTAATAGTTTTTATTTGGTACATGATGCCATGCCAATCATCAACTAAATACTAGGGCTATTCTATAGTTCATTAGATTAACCATGGCCGTCGTAGGGGAATGAAAAAACTATACTTTGAAACACAGTAAGTACAGAATTGAAAAAGGAACAACAATCATAAAGGAGTCCAAATGTGTGTGAAAGCCTTAATTTACTACCTCCATTATCAGCCTTGAAACTTAATTCTATATTACATGTGCTTAGCTCCAAATTAGTGTTTGCCTCCCTTTCTTACACTTTATAACAGTGTCATCATACGCCCTGGGCTAATAACCAAGTCCTGTCAATTTTGAAATAGTAAACGACATAACATAGAAAGGACGAGGATAGTCAAGTTAAGCTCATTAGACCTTGCACATTCCATCTCTCTGTCAATTAATGCAGAAACTCTCCCTTTATGAATTAGACATCTACTTATCAAGTGAAAAACAATAAAAGTGAGCAAAAATTAGTTTTCTGATTTAGAAAAAAAGATTTGAAACTTAGGTGGATCAACAATTAGCTATCTACATGCGGTATATTTGTGATTACCCAAAAGGTCATCTTATGTTTTAGAACTTGAATCTGCGCTCTTAAGCCTTAAAAATCTAATTTTTACCCTCCTCGATTTACGTGCGCAGTCCGGGCAGGTTTCCGGAAAGCTTTTATGTTGAAAATTGATGAAAATAAAAATTTATGCCTTAAAAGTTAATTTTATTTGATTTCGGTCAATATTATTGGTAAACGGGCCCAGATCCATATTTTGACGGTCCCGGTGGGTCCGTATCAAATTATGGGACCTGGGCGTATGCCCGGAATCGAATTAGGAGGTCCCTAGCTCAAGTTATAAATTTTGATGAAAATTAATTATTTTTAAGAATTGATTGATGTTTGGCATTGTTAGTGTCTGGTCCGTATTCTGGTTTTGGAGTCCGGTACAGGTTCATTATAATATTTAAGACTTGTCTGTGAAATTTGGTGAGAAGCGGAGTTGATTTGACGTGATTCGGACGTCCAGTTGAGAAGATATGAATTTTAAAATGTTCTTGAGAATTTCATTTAATTTGGTGCTAAATTCGTAGTTCTATGTGTTATTTTGGGGTTTTGATCGCGTGAGCAAGTTCGTATGATGTTTTTAGACTTGTGTGCATGTTTGGTTTGGAGCCCCGAGGGCTCGGGTGAGTTTCGGGTAGGCTACGGGATATTTTGGACTTTGAAAATCTGGTATTTTGCTGCAGCAGGTGTTCTGGCAGGCCCTTCTTCGCGTTCGCGAAGGTATTCTCGCGAACGCGAAGAGTAACCTGGGCAGCTGAAGTATTCTTCTTAGCGAACACGAAGGCTTAGTCGCAAACACGAAGCGATGGGGACGATACCCTTCGCGAACGCGACCAGCTCCTCGCGAACGCGTAGTGTTAGGCACACCTCAGGGGAGGGTTGGTCGTTCCTTCATCGCGAATGCAAACAATGTCTCGCGAACGCGAAGGCCAAGGGGGAGTAACCATCGTGAACACGAGCAGGGTCTCGCGAACGCGAAGGCTTGGCAGCCAGTACCCTTCGCGAACGCGATAGTGGCCTCGCGAACGCGATGCACACTGTCGCCCAGTGCATAAAACAGAATCAAACACGGGTTTAAGCCATTTCTTCAACATTTTTCAAAAACCAAACGGGTAGAGGCGATTTTCAGGAGTCATTTTCTTCCCCAAAGTGTTGGTAAGTTATTCTAAACCATTTTCTTTCAATTACCCATTACATTTCTTGAATTATCAACCTAAAATCTAGAGTTTTCATGGTAGAATTAGGGGTTAGGGTAGAAACTAAAAATATCGGAAATTTGGGGATTTAGACCTCAATTTGAGGCCGCATTCCAAACCCAATTATATATTCGGGCTCAGGGGTAAATGGGTAAATGGATTTTGGTCCGAACCTCGGATTTTGACAAAGCGGACCCGGGGTCGATTTTTCGACTTTTTGGAGAAAACTTTAGCAAATTTAATTTATAAAATATAATTGATTCCTTTAGCGATATTTGATGTTATTGAGTCATTTTTGAATAAATACGAGTGGTTTGGAGGTGAATTCCAAAGAAAAGGTTGTGATTGAGAATTAAGTGGTCTTCGGAGCAAGGTAAGTGTCGTGTCTAACTTTGGCTTGAGGGAATAGGTATTATGTGTTTATTTGCTACGTGTTTGGTTATTAAATACGATGTATAGGTGAGGTGATGAGCATCTATGCGTCGTTGTCGATTCATAGCATGCGAGTGAAATTTTCTTCTTGTCTATTTTGTAGCCTTAAATTCTACTATCCATGCTTAGCGGGTTATTTTAAATGTTGGGTGACTTATATCTGGTTTCACTGAGATTTGGTAACTTTCGAATATTGATTCAAGGTTGAGGTTACATTGTGCTATTGATTATGGGTAAAATACTGGTTTCTTTGTGATACTCCTATCTATCCGTTGTTATTGATTCTATGATAAGGAGGAGTGTAAAGCACGAAGGGTGATGTCGTGCATGCATTATTTATATTGTGAGGAAGAGTGTAAAGCACGAATGGTGATGTCGTGTATATTATGAGAGTAAAAGCATAAAGGGTGATGCCGTGCCGTTCTGTTTATTTATTTGGTGAGGTTGAGTGTAAAAGCACGAATAGTGATGCCGTGCCGTTTTATTTATTTATTTGGTGAGGTTGAGAGTAAAAGCACGAAGGCTGATGTCGTGCAGTTTTCCTTTGCTATTTTATTTTCTCAATTTGTTTAAGGATTTTCGGTTTAATTATGTCTTTTCATTATTCTCACTCTTTATATTGTATTCCCCCACTGTATGTCCCTTTCCCATTATTTCTGTGTTATTTCTTTATTTACTGTTATTGCCACTAGCATGATTATACTGTTTAGGTTATATGTGAGTGTCTTGTCCTAGCCTCGTCACTATATCGCTGAGGTTAGGCTCGACACTTACCAGTACATGGGGTCGGTTATACTGATGCTGCACTCTGCACTTTCTGTGCAGATTTTGGTACCGGCTCAGGTTGATCGAGATTTTTCTATTGGTCCGCTGTCCGGAGACTCAAGGTAGATCTGTCGGCGTTCACAGACCTTGAAGTCCCCGTCTATCTTTTATGTCCTACTGTGTTCTTTCATTCAAACAGTTGTATTTCTTTCACACTATTACTTGTAGTAAATTCTAGAATGCTCGTGAATTATGACTACAGATCCGGGTAATAATAATTAATACAGTTTTATAATATTTCGTACTTATTGTATTTCATCTTAATTAATTATTTTTATTTACTGAATGGAAATAAGGAATTGGTTTAAAGATTCTCTAACGTTGGCTTGCCTAGCAAGTGAAATATTAGGAGCCATCATGGTCCCGTCGGTGGGAAATTTCGGGTCGTGACAGTTGGTATCAGAGCACTAGGTTGCCTAGGTCTCACGATTCACGAGCAAGCTTAGTAGAGTCTGGAGGATCGGTACGGATACGTCTGTGCTTATCTTGCAGAGGCTATGAAGTTTAGGAACAAGTTTCACTTCTATTCTTCTCTGTAGTGCGATTTTGCTTTCTTAATACTGATTGAACTCTTCTACTCGTATTCTCTCGTAGATGGCGAGAACATGTACCGCTTCCTCAGTTGAGCAGCAGCCAGAGCCTCCAGTGGCAGCTCCTACGCGGGACAGAGGTCGAGGCCGAGGCCGTGCCAGAGGCCGAGGCAGGGGCAGGGCTCAGCCTAGAGCCCGAGCAGCAGCCCCAGCAGTGGAGCCTCAGATAGAGCTTGACGAGGAGGTTCTAGCCCAGACTGTTCCTATCGGACCAGCTCAGGTTCCGGAGGGATTCATTGCTACCCCAGTACTTCAGGATGCTTTGGTTCGTTTGGTGGGCCTTATGGAGAGTGTGGCCTAGACTGGCGCATTTCCCATGGCACCAGCAGTCTCTCAGGTTAGAGGAGGAGCCCAGACTCCCACCACTCCCACTCCGGAGCAGATAGCTCCCTAGTATCATGCTCCAGCAGCTCAGCCAGTCGGATTAGTTCAGCCGGTTATTGCGGCACAGGTCGGAGATGGGCCAACTATGTCTTCTGAGGATTTATGGAGATTGGACAGGTTTACCAAGCTCTTTCCTGTTCACTTTAGGGGTGCTCCTTCAGAGGGCCCCCAGGAATATCTTGACAGCTGTTACAAGGTCCTACGAAACATGGGTATAGTGGAGACCAATAGGGTCGATTTTGCTGCATTTAAGATGACTGGTTCCGCCAAGAAATGATGGAGAAATTACTTGTTGGCCAGACCAGCTGGGTCGCGTGCTCTTACTTGGGACCAGTTCTCTCAGCTCTTCATAGAGAAGTTTCTTCCTATCACATTGAGAGAGGAGCGTCGCCGTCAGTTTGAGCATCTCCAACAGGGTAGTATGACTGTTACTCAGTATGAGACCCATTTTGTGGATTTGGCCTGTCATGCTATTCTTCTGCTTCCTACCGAGAGAGAAAGGGTTAGGAGGTTTATTGATGGACTTGCTCAGCCTATCAGATTGCAGATGGCTAAGGAGACTGGGAGTGAGATTTCTTTTCAGGCGGCTGCTAATATCGCCAGACGAGTAGAAATGGTTCTTACTCAGGGAGGTCAGGGGTCTAACAAGAGACCTCGTCATTTCGATGAGTTCAGCGGTGCCTCACCTAGAGGCAGGAGCAATTTTGGTAGAGGCCATCCTCCCAGGCCATTTCATTCAGCACTCCAGGCATCCCACGGTTCCTAAGGTGGTCATGGTCCTCAGATGCATTATTCCGACCAGCTAGCCTACAGTGCACCACCAACTCCTATTAGTGCACCTCCACTCTAGAGTTATCAGGGTGGTTATTCAGGTCGACAGGGTGTAACGACCCGACTTGTAATTTTATGAATTTACGCCTCGTTCAGTGGCTTAAGGTCTCGAGAAGTTTCGTAATATGTATTATCACCTGTGGGTATGGTCGAGTTTGATTTTCGGAATTTAATTAAAAGAACAATTCTTATTTAGAAGCTTAAATGAAGAGAGTTGACCGGAGAGTTGACTTTTGAGCAAACGACCCCGAAATGGAATTTCGATGATGGAAATAGCTTTGTATGATGATCTCGGACTTAGATGTATGTTCGGATTTAGATTTGAAAGTCCGTAAGACAATTCGACACATTTTGGCGAAAGTTGGAAAATATAAGATTTTGGAAAAGTCCGACCGAAGGGTGAATTTTGATAACGAGGTCGAATTTCGATCTCGAAAATAGGAATAGCTCCCTTACATCAATTATGACTTGTGTGCAAAATTTGAAGTCATTCCGGATTGATTTGATACGTTGCGGCGAAAAATATAAAAGTTGAAAGATTTGAAAACTTATAATTCGATTCGATGCGCGATTCGTAATTACGGCGTTGTTTGATGTGGTTTGAAGACTCGACTAAGTTTGTATTATATTTTGGAACATACTGGTATAATTGGTTGGGGTCTCGGGGGCCTCGGGCGAGTTTTAGATGGTTAAACGGATCAAAATTTGACTTGAAGGAGCTGTTGGAAATCTGCCACTGGTGTCATCGCATCTGCGATGAAATTGATCGTAGATGCGGGATTTAAGTCGCAGAAGTGAAAGGAAAAGGCCTAGGCAGCGGTCGCATGTGCGAAAAATATCCCGCACCTGCGTGATCGCAGAAACGGGCAGAGAAGGCGCAGAAGCGGAGGGGCATCGCACGTGTGCGTGAGGCATCGCAGAAGCGATTCCCGCAGAAGCGGAAAAGCTTCCGCAAATGCGATGGTCGACTGGGCAGTGCACTTCTGCAGAAGCGAGTTTTTACTCGCAAAAGCGAGCTCGCAGGTGCGACTAAAAGGTCCGCAGGTGCGAAATTGGGCAGAAACATAAGGATGGAACTTGGCCATTTTTGGCATTTCATTTTGGAATTTTTGGATCTCGGATTTGGGCGATTCTGGAGGGATTCTTCACAAGTTGGGTTGGGGTAAGTGTTCTATATCCTAAAGTGATTATATTTCATGAATCTATGATTATATTCATCGTTTAGTTCGGATTTCAATGGAGGAAATCAAGATTTTTATAAAATCTTCCAAAAACAAAAATTTAAGATTTGGAAATCGAGTTGTTATTGGAATTCAATAAAATTAGTATGGTTGAACTCGTATCGGAATGAGTGTTCGAATTTCATGAAAACTTTGTCGGGTTTCGAGAGGCGGGTCCCGCATTGATATTTGTTGACTTTTTAGAATAAATTTTTTAAGTCGACGTATTATTATCCGAAATTGGTTCGATGAATGTTAATGAAGTTATACAATAATTTGGATAGATTTGAGCTATCTAGAGGTCAATTCAAGCAAGAAGGCTATTTTGGAATATCGGCCTAACTTCAAAAGGGTAAGTATCTTGCTTAACCTCGAGTGGGGGAATTACCCCTTAGGCATTGAGTCTTATGTGTCATTTGTGAAATGTGAAAAGCCGTGTACGCGAGGTGACGAGTACGTACTCGGGCTTATACGTGCAAAAATTCATTGAATTGAAGTCTTAGGCATTATTGTGTAGTAAATTAGGAAATTGTGGAAAATTATTAAATCATTTGTTTGCCATGCCTAAATCCTTATTGTTGAATTTGTTTTTATATGATAATTTGATGTGATTGTTACTTGAAATATTTATGAAATTTCGTGAGTATTGTTGGTTTAATATTTCTTGAAAATTAATTCCCATATGAATTTTCTTATGCAAATAATTAATTTAAGCAAACTTAAGAATAAGTGTTCATAAAATTATCTAAATTTGCATTAATGAAGGCTTTGCTTTATGCTGAGTAAATTCTATCTCTATTGATTGTTTTTAGGTGTTATATATATGGTGTGGAGCCTTGGGCTATTTGTTGTGAAATTAATTGATTTTGTTATATCTTTGGAATTTGGTTGTGGCCATTGGGCAAATTGTGATATGAATTGATTTTATTATGTTGCCTTGTTAATTTCCCGTGTAAATTATTGTGTTGTGTGAGTTATTATTTTGGGGAGATAAGGGTGGCATTTTGCCGTTGATATTATGTGGGTATAAGGGTGGCATTTCACTGTTGTTATGTTTGTTGGAATATTGTCTGGGCGAAGCGATAAGGCCTATAGGAGTGATAAGGGTGGAAATGGGAGCGATAAGGGTGGCTATTGATATTGTCTGGGCGGAGCGATAAGAGTGGCTATAAGAGTGATAAGGGTGGCAATAGGAGCGATAATGGTGGCTATTGTCAGGGACGATATGTGATGATATAGGGTTGTGGTGTTGATAATCTTCATGTGATATTGTGATTTTCTTGTGTTTACTTTTATACCTTGTGCAATTTGTCTTGTTGTTGGTAAATTAATAATAATCTGATTTATGTTGCAATTGAGAGCTTGTGGCTATTGCCAGGCAGATTATAAATTGAAATGTGGGCACGAGGTGCCGTGAGTAAATAATGAAGATATTTGGCACGTGAATTGTCCGTGCAGTTGTGATATGAAATGTGGGCACGAGGTGCTGTGATGAAATGATGATGATAATTGGCATATGAATTGTCTGTGCAGTTGTGATATGATTTAATTATGGGCACGAGGTGCCGTGGAAATATGAAAATGGGTTGAGACCCGTATTTTTATGATTATAAAATGAGGTGTCACATGGTGACTTTTTCATTGAAAGAATTATATTCAAAATATTTATTTGGAAGGATTTTTATTCAAAACAAATTATGTGAAAGAATTGTATTTGAAAGATACTTATTTGAGGAAATTATATTTGAAAAGATTTATTGAAAGAATTATATTTGAAAAATAACTATTTGAGAAAACTACATTTGAAAGAGAGTTATTTGGAAGAATTATATGTGAAGGTTATTTATTTGAAAAAAAACTTGAATTAATTGGGCATACATGTATTATTAATTGTTGAGTGATGTTTATGGTATTCTTGTTGTCTTGCATACCACAATTGTTTTATCCTTTCCTTATTGCTATCTGTTTCCTAGTATTTTGTATATTATATAGCACATGTTATTAGACTAGTGAGTGTCTTGACTGTACCTCGTCTCTACTCCATTGAGGTTAGTCTTGATACTTACTGGGTACCGACCGTGGCGTACTCATACTACACTTCTGCACATTTTTGTGCAGAGCTAGGTATTGAAGATAACGAACTTGAGCAGAGTTAAAGCGTGATCGTAAGGATTCAAGGTAGAGCTGCTTGATCGTCGCAGTCCCTTAGAGTCTTTTCATTTCATTATATTGTTAACTTGTAATCAAACAGTATTGTATATTCAGTCCTTGTTATCATTCTATGTATTCAGTTAGAGTTCGTGACTCAATACTACCAGTCTTGGGAGGTTGTATATTCATATTTATTCCGTTGTTAGTTCTGGTTACTTATTTAATTCAAAAACAAAATGGCTTCAAAAATGTAATGAAAATCGGCTTACCTAGTCTTAGAGACTAGGTGCCATCACGACTCCTATGGTGAGATTTTGGGTCGTGACACAGGGGCAGTTTCAGGGTCAGCAGTCACAGCAGTCGAGGTTATGTTATACTTGTGGTGATCTGAGGCACATTGCTAGATTTTTCCCTCGGGAAACAGGCAGCTCACAGCATCAGAGTTCTCGTGCCATGGTTCCGGCACCAGTTGCTGCACCACCTACTCAGCCAGCCAGAGGTAGGGGTCAGGCAGCCAGAGGTAGAGGCCATACTGTTAGAGGTGGAGGTCAGGCCGTTAAAGGTGGAGACCAGCCAGTTAGAGGTCGTCCCAGGGACGTAGTTCAGGGTGGTGGGGCCCAGCCCAGGTGTTATGCTTTTCCAACCAGGTCTGAGGCTGAGTCATCTGACGCTGTTATCACAGGTACTGTTTCAGTTTGCAATAGAGATGCTTCAGTCCTATTTGATCCGGGATCTACTTATTCCTATGTGTCATCCTATTTTGCTTCCTATTTGGTTGTGCCCCGTGATTCTTTGAGTGCTCCTGTGTATGTGTCCACACTAGTAGGAGATGCTATTGTTGTAGATCGCGTTTATCATTCGTGTGAGGTCACCATTGGGAGTCTTGAGACTCGTGTAGATATTCTACTTCTCGACATGGTTGATTTTGATGTCATACTAGGTATGGATTGGCTGTCACATTATCATGCTATATTAGATTATCACGCCAAGACGGTGACCTTAGCCTTGCAGGGGTTGCCTCAATTAAAGTGGAGAGAGAATCTTGGCTATTCTGCCGGCAGGGTTATCTCTTATGTGAAGGCTCGGCATATGGTCGAGAAGGGGTGTCTAGCTTATTTNAAAATGAGGTGTCACATGGTGACTTTTTCATTGAAAGAATTATATTCAAAATATTTATTTGGAAGGATTTTTATTCAAAACAAATTATGTGAAAGAATTGTATTTGAAAGATACTTATTTGAGGAAATTATATTTGAAAAGATTTATTGAAAGAATTATATTTGAAAAATAACTATTTGAGAAAACTACATTTGAAAGAGAGTTATTTGGAAGAATTATATGTGAA
>AWOL01S0002181.1:0-14852 GCA_000715115.1 Nicotiana otophora
GGCCCGTTTAGCCGTTTAGCCCGTTTGGCCCGCGGTCCCGGGCCGGTCCCGGGCCTGGACCGGTCCACTTGCCAGCCTTAGCGCGCAATGAAGTCTATTTTATGTGTAGGTATATTAGAGATGAAATTAGAGCAAAAAGGAAGATTTAAAGTATAAAGCGTGCTCGAAAACAGTTGGAAAGAAGAAAGAAAGAAGTGAGCAGCGGAAAAATGAAGAAGCTAGCGAAGCGAGCTATGGAGCTCGCGTTAGAGCTGGCGGGGAGATCCTCTGAGCTCGTGTGGGAGCAGGTGACTCGCGGGGTAAGGCGAGGATGAGCGCGCTGAATGCCTGGTGCCGCACGGTCTGGGGCGAGATGCATCTCGCGTTTTACCTCGCGAGGCACGGTCTGAAGCGAGCCTGATCCGGATTTTGAAGGCTTATTTCGTCTCCTTGTTTGACTAGGACTTGGGCTATGTCATTTAGGTCTTTTCCTACATATATAAATAGACATTAAACACCACTTTTGAAGGAGTTTTTTGCGACCGGAGGCACGAATAGCTCGTGGAACACCCGTTGGGGGGATAGAATCATCGATTTCTACATTCCTTCATCTTTACTTTGTAATTTATTTATGCAAAATACTTGGGATATTGTTACTATGAGTATGAGTAGCTAAACTTCTAATCTAGGGTTTTGATGGAACCTATTGAAGGATGATTTTCCTGTTACGTTAATATAAATTTGCCGTAGTTTTTCTCTATTTGTTCAAC
Source organism: Nicotiana otophora (assembly GCA_000715115.1). Taxonomy (NCBI): domain Eukaryota; kingdom Viridiplantae; phylum Streptophyta; class Magnoliopsida; order Solanales; family Solanaceae; genus Nicotiana; species Nicotiana otophora. The sequence goes on from AWOL01S0002181.1 coordinate 750, forward strand.
TACATTTATATTGTGGTTGGTTGAAGAGCTCTTAATCGACTATGCCTCTTTAGTATGTATTACTCGGAAGAGAGTGCATATTTAGGTAGTTGTTGAACAACATCACTCCTAACGTATACGAGGGATCAATACAAAGGGTTTAAAGGTAGGATTAGGAATAACGAAACCTTGGTACGATCCGAGTGAGCTGTAATTTAGTGCCAGCTAGCGTAATTAAGAAGAATATGTCTAGTAAATTGTGGTAGTTACTCGGGAGAGAATTACGACACTCAGAGAGCTCATGATCGGTAGAGAAAACTTAGGCAAATTTATAGGAAACATAACGGAAATGATTCTGACAATAGGGGAAATCAGAACCTTAGACCATTCCAAATCTTGTCTACAACCTGTTCGTAGTTAGTTATTAATTACTGCATTTTCATTACGTGATATTTAGTTAGTAAACATCCAATTTTTTATTTAAATATTTCTGAATATTTATTGTGTGAATTTGTGCGAGTCTAGTAGCTGTGCTTAATAGGTTAATTCCCTGTGGGATTCGACTTTGGACTTGTTAACCGGAATATATTTGCAATGACCGCTTAGTCCTTTTCATAAGGCATAGTTGGTCATGATCAAATTTTGGCGCCGTTGCCGGGGAATTAACGATGTTATTAATTGCAGCTAAAAGAAGTGCTAGAATTCTTAGTGTAGTCAATTTTCTTCATTTTAAACTAAATACATTGAAATTCTAATGTTTGTAGTCTTGAGTGTTACAGGTGCATGCCTAGAAACTCTTCAAGAATTGGTAAATTGTTCGAAGCATTATTAGATCCTGAGAAAGTTTTCAAGGTATTGAATCGTGCAAACAAGAAGGGAAAACAACAACAGAACTCAACAGAACAAATCGAACCAGACATGGATGACGAAATAGAAAATCCAAACAACAAAAACAATGTGATTGACCCGAACAATCAGGGTGTGGTGCCTCTTATACCAGAAGCAACATTGTATGATTGAGCACAACCCTCCGCCGAAAATCTGGCAACCACAATTGCAGTTCCTCAGATATAAGCGGAATCATTTCAAATAACAAACAACATGCTACATTTGTTGCAGAACAAGGGACTGTTCTCAGGGTCTTACATTGAAGATCCTCAGCAGCATCTGAAAATTTTTCTGTCGATATGTGTCATACAAAGGCAACCTAATGTGACACCGGAAGCAATAAAGTTGTTATTGTTTCCATTCTCGGTGACGGGAGAGGCTTAAACTTGGCTTAATTCACTCCCCATTAACTCCATCACTACTTGGGAGGAATTAGTCAAGCAATTTTTGAACAAGTTCTACCCACCCAATAAGACTGCCAAACAAATTGACGAGATATTGAACTTCAGCCAGAGACCAACAGAAACACTACAAGAAATGTGGAAAAGGTTCAAGGGTATGCTGGTTAAGTGTCCACATCATGGCATTCCAGATAAGATGTTGGGGCAGAGGTTCTATATGGGATTGGCAGACAGCTTAAAAGCCAATGTTGATGCTTCAACAAGTGGAGCATTTTTGAGCAAATCATTTGTAAGGTCCTACTTGATAAAATGGCTCAAAACTCAGGATGGATGACAAGAAACTCTACGATCACTCATGTCGGTCACTCAGTGGATTTGGATCCAAACAACTCCATAGCCGAAAATATGGCCACTTTGATGACGCAAATGAGTATCCTCACCAAAAAGATCGATGAATCAGGCCAGAAGCAGCAGACACACATAGTTGATGCGACTAATGGGGGCTTATGTATACCATGCATTAACCAACCATATGTATGCTCTTGGAGTGTGGAAAGTGACAACCAGCACTATTGGGAAGATATGAACTATATGGCCAACTATGGAGAACAGAGGCAAGGTGGTCAGAATTAGGGGCAACAGAATCAACAATATAGACCAGCACAACAGCAGTACAATAATAGCAGCAATCCTGAAGCTATGCGACCACAGGGTTAAGTTGTGTTGTACCAAAGGCAACATAGATACAACCAGCAAAATCAGCAGCTAGCTTATCAACAGCCTCAACAACAACAAATAGTGAAACAAGATGATGGGTTGTCTGAAATTAAAGGAATGCTGCAACAACTGATTGGGTCTAATGGAAAAATGCAAGAGAGAGTGGACGCACATGAATCAGCGATAAAAGGCATTGAGATTCAATTAGGATATATATCAATGGCTCTGAATAATCACCCCCAAGGGACGTTACCTGCAGATACACAAGTCAATCCAAAAGAGCAGGGCCCGAAAAAACTTATGGCAGTGATTCTAAGAAATGGTAGAGACCTAGATCTAGAGCAAGAAATTGCTCGCGAAAGCCGACCAACTGAAACACTTATTCCAGTACCCATTGAGGTAGAAGATTAAACAAGGTTAACTGAGGTGCCGATATAACATGCACAAGAGAGCACAAGCAAAGAAAAAGAGGTTGCGAAAGAGACTGAGGTAGCACAAGAAACGACAAAAGAAGCAGTGCCTGAGCAGGATAAAACTCAAATCATAGGAAGGAAGCGACCTCCAGCACCATTCCTACAGAGATTGGGTAAATATCATAAGGATGAGCAGTATAAGAAATTCACGGAGATGTTGAAACAAATCTAGGTGAATATTCCACTGATTGGCTCCTTGAGGGAGATGCTTGGGTATGCCAAAATGATGAAGGATTTGATGTCTCGCAAGTTCGACTTTTAAGACTTGGCCACTGTTACACTAACCCAGACCTATAGTGCTATCGTGACAAGACCCATAACTGAGAAGTTGTCAGACCCAGCGAGTTTCACAATCCCATGCATAATAGGGATCTATGCTTTTGCTAAAGCATTGTGTGATTTGGGGGCAAGCATAAACTTGATGCCCTTGGCTATCTACAAAATGTTCAACATTGGAAGAGCAAGACCCACATCCATGTTACTACAGCTAGCCGACCGGACAGTGAAGAGGCCATCATGTATCCTTGATGATGTACTAGTGAAAGTTGGGAAAGTTTGTGTTTTCAGTAGATTTCGTCATTCTAGACTGCCGGGTTGACGAGGAGATCCCCATAATTTTGGGAAGACCATTCTTGGCCACTGGAAGAGCTCTAATTGATTGTGAAACTGGAGAGGTAAAAATGAGACTGAACGATGAAGAGATAACGTTCAATGTGCAGAAGTCTATACGACGACCTGTGGATGTAATTTTGGAGGAGGAAGATGAGACTCTGAACACTAAAGACCCTCTAGCAGCCTGTCTTATGAACTTAGAGAAAGTAAATGGAGAGGACTTGGAAGAGTGGGTGCTGGCTCTTGAAGGACAAGGGTTCTTGAAAAGAGAGCTCGAATTTGAGTCTTTGTATTTAGAAGAAAGAAAGACTCCTCCAGTTAAGCCATCGATCAAAGAGCCACCACAGTTGGAACTGAAACCGCTACCACCTTACCTAAGGTATAATTTCTTAGGACCTAACTCAACTTTACCTGTTATTATCTCATCGGGTTTGCTAGATGTGTAGGCAGAACAACTTTTGCAGGTACTAATAGAGTGCAAAATTGCAATTGGTTAGACCATTGCAGACATTAAGGGTATCAGCCCGGCCGGATACCCGACCTTCTGTATGCATAAAATTTTACTAGAATATGGCCACAAGCCTTCCAGAGAACATCAAAGAAGGTTGAACCTCAACATGAAAGAAATTGTGAAAAAGGAGGTGATAAAGTGGTTAGATGCGGGGATCATTTTCCCCATCTCCGACAACAACTGGATTAGCCCAGTTCAATGTGTGCCAAAGAAAGGTGGAATGACTGTGGTACAAAATGAGAACAACGAGCTGATCTCAACAAGAACAGTCACGGAATGACGAATTTGTATGGACTACAGAAGATTGAATAAGGCCACCCGAAAAGACCATTTTCCCTTGTCGTTCATTGATCAGATGTTAGATAGATTGGATGGGAGGTCCTACTACTTCTTTTTAGATTTATACTCGGGGTATAATCAGATCTCTATTGCCTCGGAAGATAGAGAAAAAACGTTATTCACTTGTCCATATGGCGTCTACGCTTTCCAGAGAATGTCGTTCGGCCTATGCAATGCACTCACCACATTTCAAAGGTACATGATGGCCATCTTCATAGATATGGTAGAAGACATAATGGTGGTCTTCATGGATGATTTGTCAGTGGTGGGAGACTCATTCGATGATTGCCTAAAGAATCTGAAAAGAGTGTTGAAAAGATGTGTGGAGACTAATCTAGTGCTCAACTGGGAAAAGTGCCATTTCATGGTACATGAAGGTATAGTATTGGGGCACATAGTTTCAAGTAAGGGCATTGAGGTGGATCGTGCAAAGGTTGATGTGATAGAAACGCTACCACCACCCACTTCCGTCAAAGCAGTAAGAAGTTTCCTTAGCCATGCCGGTTTCTACAGACGATTTATAAAAGATTTCTCCAAAATTGCTAACCCCTTGTGTAAACAGCTTGAAAAATATCACCTTTTTATATTTTCTGATGACTGCAGGGTAGCGTTTGAGGAGTTGAAGAAGAAATTGGTGACTGCACCAATCATAGTGGCTCCCGACTAGGGGCAACCTTTCGAGTTGATGTGTGATGCAAGAGACTATGCTGTAGGAGCAATACTTGGGCAACGAAAATATAAAGTCATGCATCCGATATACTACGCAAGTAGAACCTTGAGGGGCGCCCAACTGAATTACACAGTGACAGAGAAGGAGATACTAGTTGTGGTGTTCGCATTTGATAAATTCAGGTCATACCTGATAGGCTCAAAGGTAATTGTTTACACTCACCATGCTGCCCTCAGGTACCTAATTGAGAAAAAAGAGTCAAAACTGCGCCTAATTCGATGGGTGCTACTGCTATAAGAGTTCGACTTGGAAATCCGGGACCGAAAGGGAACAGAAAACCAAGTTGTTGATCATTTGTCCAGGCTTGAAGGAGCGAAAAAGAAGGTTGAGGTGGAGGATATCATGAAGACTTTCCCAGATGAACAACTTTTAGCCACGAGGCTTGAGGCTACACCATGGGATGCAGATATTGCAAATTACATGGCAATCGGTATTGTTCCCTATGACTTGTCTTCTGTGCAAAAGAAAAAGTTTTTTCGTGATTGTCGTATGTATTTCTGGGATGAACCATATTTGTTTAGGAGTCTTGATAACATGATCTAGAGATGCATTCCCGAGATAGAACAATCTTCTGTTTTGCAGGCATGTCATGCTTCACAGTATGAAGGACATTTTGGAGGTGTAAGGACAACTGCTAAAGTGTTGGAGTCATGTTTTTATTGGCCGACGATGTTTAAATATGCACACTTCTGGCTAAAAAGTTGTGATGAGTGCCAACCGACGGGGAATATTTTCCGTCGACATGAGATGCCCATGAACCCAATTCAAGCGGTGGCAACATTCGATGTATTGGGAAGCGACTTTATGGGCAATTTATCAACTCATATAATAACAAGTACATACTTGTAGCGGTGGACTATGTATCGAAATAGGTAGAAGCCGTGGCACTTCTAACGAATGATGCCAAGACAGCTATAGGTTTCCTGAGAAAGTACATCTTCACCCAATTTGGCACTCCAAGAGCTATCATCAGTGATGGGGGCACCTACTTCTGCAACCGAGACTTTGCAAAGTTGTTGGAGAAATATGGAGTTCGCCATAAAGTTTCTACTCCGTAACACCCACAAACAAGTGGGCAAGTCGAGGTGTCAAACAGAGAAATCAAGAGTGTTTTGACCAAAACTGTAAATGCTACTCGGACTGATTGGGCAAGAAAATTGGATTATGCGCTATAGGCTTACCGCACTGCATTCAAAACTTTGATTGGTATGTCACCGTATAAATTGGTGTTTGGAAAGGCATGTCACTTGCCGGTGGAGTTAGAGCATAGCCTTCTGGGCGTTACTACAATTAAATCTGGACTTGGAGGCCGTTGGAACTAGTAGAGTCATAGAGCTACATGAACTTGATGAGTTTCGTTACCATGCTTTTGAGAGTACAAAGTTATATAAGGAAATAATGAAACTGGTGCACGACAAAAACATTCTTGAGCAAAATTTTAAGCCGAGAGACGTGGTATTATTATTCAAATCGAGATTGAGGTTGTTTCCAGGAAAATTGAAGTCAAGTTGGTCAGGACCATTTTGTGTGCTAGATATGCATCCCACCGGAGCCGTAAAGATTGCTTCAGAAGATGGTTCTCTCAAGTTCAGAGTCAATGGTCACTGGTTGAAACATTACTTGGGCATGAATGAGACGAAAGTAGTATCAGTGACTCATTTGCTAGAGGCAACAATGTTGAGCGAGCCTTAAGTTGATTGCATGCGTCGTGCCACGACATTAAATCAGGCGCTTCATGGGAGGCAACCCATTATAATGTTGTATTCGTCATGCCGTGACGTTAACTGGCGCTCGTTGGAAGGCAACCCAATTCGTAGTTAATTGTTAGTGTAGTTAGAATGTTTTTCTTCTCGTTTGTAGGAACTAACATGTTTGCAGGAAATTTCGGCGGGTCATGCACTTAATCTCGCGTTGCCTGGTCCCCAACGAGCTGGGCTAGTGTGGGAGCTGACCTCGCATGGGTTACAGCAAGATGTATCTCGCGTTGAGTCTCGCGCTGCGCGCCCCAGAGCTCGCGTTGGAGCTCGCCACGCGAGGGGTAAGGCGAGGCAGTAACCTTGCGTTGCCAGGTAAGTATTTGTTTTTGGTTTATTTTAATTTCTTTTCCTTTGTTTATTTTAACCCCTCCCTTAAAACCTAACCTAAACGCCCAAAACCTCACTGCTCACAAAAGCTCACACACTTACGCTAAGAGCACACTGCCAAACTCGCTCCTTTAAAAAACCATTAAAGACAAGCATTCCTCTGCTCTTTCCTTTACCTACAACATGAATTCAAGGTCAATCCCTCCTCTTAAACATCTAAGGTATGATTTCTACCTCCATTCTTTGGCAATTGCAAATTGGGTGAATGCATGTCATTGGGTACAAATTTTGGGGTTGTTCTTCATTGTAACAATGTGTTTGTGTTTTCCAACCCCATGAACCCCATAGGAATGGTGTTGTTATTGTGTGAACAAGTGGTAGCATGGAACTCCCAAGTCGATTTGGGAGGGTGAGGCAATCCCTCATCCCTACAAGCACTCTCATGGAACTAGTGCATGCTAAGTGTTTGTCATAATGCCTCAAAGGCATTCTTTGTCCCCATAGGAGCACGAGTCTCTGGGATTGTAAGACTAGTGCTATGTAGTCATGCACCACTTTAAAATTTTAAGTGTGGGGTGGCTCACTGGTAGCCCGATGCTTCGAATTTGGTGGAAGCACCCATGTGTCATTGCTTAATTCTTATACTAAGAAAAGATGATGTGAAGTCTGAGTAACCTCGGAAATGGTTGAACATTATTTGATGAACTCTTAAGTGTGGGGTCACAAGACCATGTTTTGAATTTTGCAATGTGTCCTAAACTGATTAATGCTCACTTGTGTAGGTACAAACATGCCTCCAAGGAAGGACACCGGTAAAGGCAAGGCCACATCCACTGCTCCGTCTATGGCTAAGGCTCCCTCCGTACCTCCACCGAAGAAGAGAAAGGGGGGGGGGGGGGAGGGGGAATCCACTTCAAGTCAAGATGAAGGACTGCAAGCAGTGGCAGCTATAGCAGCTACTCGCCAACAACCTCAAGGACATAGGGAGTTTGGACTCAAGAGCATACCTCCACATGTTAAGGATTGGTACAAATATTGTAGGCCGAGACATATACATCCGGAATCTACTATTCATGAGTGTTGCCTACAAGCCAAGTACCAAGAAATCTAGAGAGGTATTAATGAGTTGGGGTTGCGTTATGTGTTCAAAAATACCGGGGATATCATTGTCAATCTGGTTCGGGAGTTTTATGTCGGTTTTGATCCAAATGATCCTGAGAAGCTGGTGCCTATTAGGAGAAGGTTGATCGATTTTTCAGCATCTGCAATATGCAATTTATTAGGTGCACCGGATGTTCCCCAGGAACCCTTGGACAACTTCATCGCCCATCCTACATATCGAGAACTGAGACACACTCTTTGTGGTGTCAATTACATGGAGGCTTGGGTTCAGGACAAGAAAACCAATCGTCATAGAAAATTCCCTAAGAAGAAAATAAGGGCAGAGGCTCAAGTATGGCTGAAATTGATTAATACACGGCTCCTACCTTGCAATCATGACATTGTTATTAGCCGTGAGAGGACGTGTGTGCTATATTTCTTCATGATTGGCCAATGGCTGAATGTGGGCCACATGATCCGCTACCAGATGACTCAAGTGAGAACTAGCAAGAGAATTGATCGAATTCCCTTTGCAAACATGTTGACTCAGGACTTGAGATAGGAAGATGTGGAGGAGGAGAAAGATTTCGATCACATCATTGATCAGCCCCTACGACTTATGGATATTACAAGTGTCTGGGTTAAGGAGGAGACTGCTATGCCATCAATGATAGGTTCCGAGCGAAATGCTCGTGATGATAGCTTTATGGCCCATTTATATGGGATGATGTACTTGCAGTTTTAGATTGGGGGACGTTCGGCCACTACAGAGGAGAGGGCCATATTGGAGGAGCATTTCCCGCTCAATGCTCATGCTCAACAGCTGGTTGGGCTTAGTGATGGCTATAGACTCCTAGAGGAAGAGGATGTCAACACACCTGAGCAGTCCGAGCCCGAGCCGGAGTAGTCGGATGATGATGCTGATGAGGAGCTAGAAGAAGATGGGGAATGGGCAGCCTTCGAGGATGAAGGTGATGACGAAGCTTGATCAGGGAGTTTTCATACACCCTACTTGTTATATTTCTTGTTTTGTCTGTTTGAGTATGCACTGAGGACATTGCATGAAATAAGAGTGGGGTGGTAACTTGTAAATATTAGACTTGTTTTAGTTATTTTTTAGTTAGTGTCGTCTTAACCTGATATAAAAAAAAGAGTAGAAAAATTGGACTCTTCCCTACGACGGATCTCCTAGACAGGTTTCTTGAGGGAATTAAGTCTAATGAAAAAAAAACCAAAAAACTTTTCTAGTAGGTAGTGTAGTAATGCCCCCTTGATTTTTCGTTGTGCCGCGGTTCTTTTCCTAGTATTTTAGTTGAATCGGGTGTAGTTAATTTTAATTTTTAGGAGTAGAAACCACTGTGCTATGAATTGAATTGCAGCAATATCTCTCGACTTTGTTATGCCTTGAGAATAATGAAGTACTCTGGTTGTAACACGTCAGATCAGTGTTTGACTCTAGTATAAGTACCTTAAATCGTAGATTCTTAAATTTTCTTAACTGCTTTGACTAGAGTGTCGTGATAAAACCAATCCTGAGTGAGTTATGTGCCATGTCTGTGTGAGGTTTGTATGTATTCTGTGTAGTGCAGCTGATGTCTAGATCTTACCCCGTGTGTGCGCAAAGCGATAGTAGTCTTGTTCAGTCCGGGAAGTGATATAGGCATTTTTTTGTTGAGCCATATATATATATATATATATATATATAGTTTACCCGCTTAAATGTCATATAACGTCGTTAACCCCTTTGAGCCTATAATCATGTTTCTTTGGTAACCACATTACAAGCCTTACCCCTTTGTTTGAATTGACCATATATTTGAACCTTGTCATCTCTCATGAGCACTTGAATTCTGATGGAATGTGTAAAAGTTAAAGTGTGGGGTGGTGGTTTGGCTTTTGAGTGGAATAAATAGAATAAGGAGAAAGGTGCACCGTTTTGAAAAGAAAAAAAAATATGTATCATAAAACCACTTGGATTGAAACAAAAAATAAATAAATATATATATCTATATAGTTGTATTGTATGAAAAATAATTCTTGATGGTGGTGGCTAGTGATGTAATTGTGCTTAAAGAAGTATGTGGTAATATACATTGATGTGAAGGTGGAGTTTTGGTTTGACATAAGTATGGGCTCAAGTGTTAAAGTATATTTATTAAAGTGCTTAAGGGAGGTGTAGTCACTCATATCCAAATGTATCCAATCCGACCCGCAGCCTACATTACAACCAGTTAAAGTCCTACTTGATCCTAGATTGAATGAGCTCATTAGTAGAGTATTATACTACGAGCAAGCCTATGGTGCATTATTTGTGGCATATGAATGTTATTTCTGAGAGCGAGTGAATTCTTCCTATCTTGAGTTCCTACGGTCTTAAAATTTATTGTGTGTAGAACTAATCTCTCTTTTTGTGTGTGGGCATGTGATTCATGATGGAGAGGTAATGTCGTTGACCTCCATGTTAGAGTAAGTAAGTGAATTATGAATAATGTATGGTATTTGTGAGTCAAATCTTTAGGTGAGGATGTTACACCTTTGTGCTTAGTATATTTTAAAGATTCTTGGTATGACGAGTTAAGGGAATTGCTTAAAAAGGTCGTGTCTATAAGTGTAGTTTGATTGCTCGAGGACGAGCAACGTTTAAGTGTGGGGTATTGATGTTCGGCTATAATTCCATATTTTAGTACATTATTTACCTTACATTTTAGGTACTTTAATGCCAAACTATACTTTATTTACGCGTAATGGAGTCTATTTTATGTGTAGGTACATTGGAGATGAAATTAGAGCAAAAAGGAAGATTTAAAGTATAAAGCGTGCTCGAAAACAGTTGGAAAGAAGAAAGTAAGAAGTGAGCAGCAGAAAAATGAAGAAGCTAGCGAAGTGAGCTATGGAGCTCGCGCTAGAGCTGGCGAGGCGAGCCTCTGAGCTCGTGTTGGAGAAGACGACGCGAGGGGTAAGGCGAGGATGAGCGCGTTGAATGCCTGGCGCCACACGGTCTGGGGCGAGATGCATCTCGCGTTTTACCTCGCGAGGCACGGTCTGAGGCGAGCCTGATCCAGATTTTGAAGGCTTATTTCGTCTCCTTGTTTGACTAGGACTTGAGCTATGTCATTTAGGTCTTTTCCTACACATATAAATAGACATTAAACACCACTTTTGAAGGAGTTTTTTGCGACCGGAGGCAAGAATAGCTCGTGGAATACCCGTTGGGGGATAGAATCATCGATTTCTACATTCCTTCATCTTTACTTTGTTATGCAAAATACTTGGAATATTGTTACTATGAGTATGAGTAGCTAAACTTCTAATCTAGGGTTTTGATGGAACCTATTGGAGGATGATTTTCCTGTTACGTTAATATAGATTTGCCGTAGTGTTTCTCTATTTGTTCAACTACGTTTATATTGTGGTTGGTTGAAGAGCTCTCAATCGACTGTGCCTATTTAGTATGTATTACTCGGAAGAGAGTGCATATTTAGGTAGTTGTTGAATAACATCACTCCTAACATATATGAGGGATCAATACAGAGGGTTTAAAGGTGGGATTAAGAATAACGAAACCTTGGTGCGATCCGAGTGAGCCGTAACTTAGTGCCAGCTAGCGTAATTCGGAAGAATATGTCTAGTAAATTGTGATAGTTACTCAGGAGGGAATTACGACACTCAGAGAGCTCATGATCGGTAGAGAAAACTTAGGAAAATTTATAGGAAACGTAGCGGAAAGGATTCCGATAATAAGGGAAATCAGAACCTTAGACCATTCCAAATCTTGTCTACAATCTGTTCGTAGTTAGTTATTAATTACTGCATTTTTATTACATGATATTTAGTTAGTGAACATCCAATTTGTTATTTAAATATTTCTGAATATTGATTGCATGAATTTGTGGGAGTCTAGTAGTTGTACTTAATAAGTTAATTCCTTGTGGGATTCGACTCCGGACTTGTTAACCGAAATATATTTGCAACGACCGCTTAGTTCTTTTTATAAGTCATAGTTGGGCGTGATCAAGGCCATTAACGAAATGTCGTTAGTTATTTTTACCCTTTAAAATATAGAATTCATATTAGACAAAATATTAATTTAACTATTTGATTAATATTTAGGAATAATTATTTAATTAATTCTCCTACAATTTTGGAATAGTTATTTAATTATTCTCTTATTATTAACAGTTTAGGAAAATTAATAAATCTTTGCCTAAAATTTTGCCTATTCGTTCTACTTCTTACGTTGGAGTAGTTAATAACTTTAGTGTTTGGAGACCATTTCTGTAGTTAAAAAAATTCTGCCTAGCCTAAGTTTTCGCCTCTACGTTCAACTCCCTAAGTTGGAGTATTAAATGTGTTTATTTTGTAGTTATTACCTTTAAGGTTTAGGAGATCTTTTTTTGTAGTTAATCTTTTTTTGCGTAGCCTAAATTTTTGCCTCCTGTTCAACTCCTTATGTTGGATTATTAAATGACTTTATTTGTAGTTAATACCTTTTAGGTTTATGAGACTTTTTTGTAGTTAAAACTTTTTGCTTAAATCTCACACACAATTTCTTTTTCTTTTAGGTTAGAAGTCTTTATTATTTGGTAAAATTCACAGTTCCCGTTTTACGCATGTACCTAATCTCAATATGTAACTATACTTACTACAAGTTATATTTGATTATAAAAGGCAAAATACATGAGTTATCCCCTGAACTATGGACCAAATCTCTATTGCACACTTTTTGAATACAAAAATTACCTTACACACTCAATCTTTTCGAAGTGGGCTTAAGACACACCTTTTTTTTATGTTTGACCACTTCTTCCCCGAAATTGCATCGCACGCGCTAATTAAATTGTGACACATGTCATAACTCAAGGAAAAAAAGAAAATGCATAATTTGCATCCCAATTGATAAATTTTAAACAAGAAAAATAAATCAGAAAACAAACCCCAACCCACCCGTCTCTTGTCTTTCGCAACCCCCACCGTCCCCTCCCATGTCCACTTTCCTCTCCAATTAATCAGAAAATTCCCTCATAAAAACACCTTGCTTCTCCCATTCTTTAAGAAAACCCCAAAATTTCTTTGATTGATATCTGGAATGGATTATTGATTTTGCACTAGTTAAGTTGTAGTGGAAGTGTGCAATGATTCTTCCTCTAAATCCTTAGCAGCCATGGAAGATAGAACCCACGAGAAAAAACCCATTAACTCTCTTCTTGTGCCACTGCCATATTCATATAAATGAAGCGCCCAACTGTATTAATTTCTTTCTTTTTCAACTTGAAGCAAAATTTAAACTATTTCACGAGTCGGAGTTTCAAGAAAAACTCTATTTTCGATTGATGAAAGACAAAAAGATAAGGGTTTCACTGATAACTCCATGGCTTTGGAGAAAAACAGGGGTGGAGATATTAAATCTAAAGATTATTTCTTTTTTATTCCTACTTGGATCTGCTGGAGCGCTTTGATGAGGTTTATCGTGGAACAAGACCAATGAGTAGGGAGGTTGGGGACAATGGTTTTAACATTAGCTATTTTTTTTTTGCATTTTGTGTGTAATGGTAAAAGAAAAAAAGGATAGAAAGGAAAAAAAATATTTATATCTTTGGATCAATTAGCTCGAATCTACACCATTCAAAAAACAATTTCAGATGCTCATTTTTCACCTCTTCACGCGCCCCTTTTGCATGTAATTTACCTAGTCAAAAGTGGGGTGTCTTAAGCACACTTCAGAAACGTTGAGTATATAAGGTAATTTTTGTTCGCAAAAGGTGTGTAACAAATATTTGGTCCATAGTTTAGGGGGCAACTTATGTATTTTGTCATTATAAAATAAAAAGTTTAAGTTTTTGAATTTGATAAATGTTGATCATATATATAGCTAACTCAATAAAGGAATATGTTCAAATTAAACTTAGTTCCAGTTCTATATGTTCAACTTTTCAGATTTAGCAAGAATACATAGCTTTGGAATATCTAAGAGCTTTTCAAAAAAAGAAGAAGATATTTTTAAGTTCATTTTAATAGACAAAAGACAATCTTCTTTCTTTCTTGCGTGCAAAGTGTAAACATTTGAGAAGTAAGAAGATTCGAAGAAGAAATGATTGGTTTTTGAAACGATGAGTGGAACATTGATAAAGCTTCCAGAGAATTCTATCTATTATTATAGAGAGGAAAAGGAAAATGAATTGAGCTTCCCTAAAATGAACTACATGTCTATCTATATGTACATTGGGCTTGTACCCGGAAACAATTACTGGCCCAACTCTTATATACATCA
>AWOL01S0002181.1:16416-34262 GCA_000715115.1 Nicotiana otophora
CCCCCAAGTTGGAGGGGGAAACAACCCCCAACTTGGAGAGAAACTGATGATAAAGGCCACCAGTAAGAGGCTTAGTGAACAAATCTACCAACTGGGCTGAGGTAGGGACATGAGATAGATGAATAACCCCATCAACTAGCTTGTCCCGAATGAAATGACAGTCAACCTCTATCTTCTTAGTACGCTCATAAAAAATAGGGTTCTTAGCAATGTGAATAGCCGCTTGATTGTCACAGAAAATCGGAATGGCATATGCAACAGAAACATCAAGATCACCCAACAATCGAATAGCCCAAGTCAATTCAGCTACTACCTTGCTAACAACCCGGTACTCAGCTTCAGCAGAAGAAAGAGAGACAACCGACTATTTTTTTAGATTTGCAACTGAAAAGAGAACCCTCCAGGAAGATGCTAAAACTAGTGGCTGACCTCCTAGTGTCAAGGCATGCAACCCAGTCAGTGTCATAATACGCAGACGATGATAAATCATAACAAGCAGTAAAAACGATACCCAAATCAGAGGTGCATTCAAGTATCTGAGCAAGTGAAGAGCTGCAAACATGTGAGGAACCCTTGGGGACTGTAGAAACTGGACCAGGTGTTGAACTACAAAGCATAAATCAGGTCTGGTATGTATAAGGAAATTGAGCTTGCCAATCAGACTTCTGAACTGCTCAGGCTTAGGCAAAAGAGCCCAACATCTGCCTTGAGTTTACGATTCAAATCCAAAGGGTATATAACTGGAGCAACCTCTGAACACTGATACTCCTCAAGGAGATTAGAAATGAATTTATGTTGGTGAAGCAGCAAACCAGATGGAAATGAGGCCACTTCAATGGCCAGGAAATAGTTAAGGGTACCCAGATCCTTTATTTTGAAATGATCATCCAGAAAGGATTTAAGAGCAAGCAATTAAACCTTATCATCACCAGTGAGAATAATATCGTCGACATAAACTGCTAGTAACACAATAAAGGGGCAAGACTTCTTAAAAAATAAATATTAATTATTAAGAGAGTGTGTGCAACCCCTTTAACATAAAGCATGAGACAACTTGGTATACCATTGCCTAGAGGCTTGACGGAGCCCATACAAAGATTTCTGAAGCTTACATACCAATGTAATAGCCAAACCAGGAGGTAATTTCATGTAAACTTCTTCATCTAGATAGCTATGTAAGAAGGCATTGTTGACATCTAGTTGATAAAAGGGACCACTGCGTTTTAACTGCCATAGCTATAAGACATTTCACAGTGGTAAATTTAACAGCTAGGGAGAAATTTTTAGTAAAATCCATTCCCTCTACCTGGGTGTCCCCTTTCACAATCAGTCGGGCTTTATACCTTTCAATACTCCCATCAGCTTTATATTAGCCTTATAAACCCATTTACACCCAATGGGTTTTCAATATTTAGGGAGTTCAATAATCAGTCTAGTGTTATTGGCCTCAAAGGCCTCAAATTCCTTTCTCATGGCCTCTTGCCAAGCTGGAACTAAGGCTGCCTGATGGTAGAATTGTGGCTCAAAGATAGTAGTGTGAGAAGAGTGCTGAACAATAGAGGATAAAGAACTGGACCGAGTGAAAGAAGGGGGGAGGGCACAGACAAAATCAGAAAGGTGATAATGAATGTGATGATCCCTAGAAGATCTTCTGGTGGGTGGTACATGAATAGGGGAATGAGGATAAATAGGAATAGAAGAAGGAATAGGAGGGGTTAAGGAGTGGAAAGATGATTAGGACTTGGGAGAGGAGAAGAAGGAACGTAAGTAAGATCAGAAACAGATAGGTAAGACTCTAAGGAAGAGGGATACTCTGAGGGAGATGGATCAGAAAAAGTATGTGGGACATTGGATTGAGGTGTTGTAGTGGACATAGTGGTTTCATTAAAAAGAAATATATGCTTATAAAATATAACATGTCTAGAAACAAGAAGTTGTTGGGTAGAGAGATTGAGAAACTTGCAACCTTTCTTGGCAAGGGGATAGCCAAGAAAGACATAAGCTGTAGCGCTATATTGGAATTTAGTTATGTGATGCTTGGGAACAATGTGATAACAAAGACAACCAAATATTCTAATCTGAGTATAGGAAGGATGATATCCATAAAGCAATTCAAAAGGGGATTTGTTATGTAATAGGGCTGAAGGAATCTATTAATAAGATAAGTGGCAATTAATACACAGTCCCCCCAAAATCTGATGGGTATCTTGGATTGAAAAAGCAGTGCTCTAGTGGTTTCAAGTAAATACTTGTATTTCCTTTCCACCACACTATTTTGTTGAGGTTTATTGACACAACTAATTTGGTGTATGATCCCATGCTCTTTGAAAACCTGAGTGGCAAGATTACTTGAACCAAGTTCTAGAGAATTATCACTTCTAATGCATTGTACATTGGTTTGAAATTGTGTTTGAACCATACACATAAGGCTTAAAGTAAATGAAGTGCATTGCTTTTGGATCCCATAAGGTGTGTCCGAGTAGCCCTAGTGAAGTCATCAATAATAGTGAGGAAGTACCTAAAACCATTATAGGTGGGAGTAGGATAAGGTACCCAAGTGTCAACATGGATAAGTTGAAATGGATGCGAAGACTTAATTTGACTATCAGGAAAGGGTAATCTGGTCTGTCTGGCCATGAGACACACTGTACATGTAAAAGATTGCTTAGATGAGAAAGAATGAGGTATACCAGTAATATGTTTCATTCTAACAAAATAAATATGACCAAGTCTTTGATGCCACAACATTTCCTCTTTATTAATGTCAGAATAATATTTACAATGCAAAAGTGGAGGAATGACAATAGAGGAAGAAATAGAACTATCACAAGGGTATTTACAGTGTAAAGAAAAATTAGAAGTAGCAGGCAAAGAATCAGTGCAGCATCCTGAATTAGTGAGTATAGACTGAGAGGGAGACAACAAAAGTCTGTAGAGTCCATGCTCCAATTTACCAACTTCCAGTGGCCTCTTCATTGAAGGGGCCTGTAATATGCATGAGAGGGAAGTAAATTGGACTATTCATTTAAGTTGAATAGTTACATAAATCAGGTTATACTGAAATGTAGGTACATAAAGCACATGATTTAAGGTGAAAGAAAAGAAATTCAGAGACCCTGTTGAAGTTACCTTCACTTTATGGCCATTTGGAAGAGTAATAAGGTAAGGTATAACTAAAGGATGGATGTTAGAGAGAAGGTCTTGATGTGAGGTCATGTAGTGTGTGGCTCCAAAATCTAAAATCCAACAATGTTCAGCTACTCTACTCAACAAAGATACACTATAAGACACTTCAACATAAGCAACTAAAGAGAGAATACCAGCAAAATTTCCAGATGCCATAAGATTGGATGGAGTAGAAGGTTCTGACACACGAAATTGCTGTAGTATGGTGATTAGTTGCACATATTGTTCCTTAGACAAACTAGGAATCAATTGATCACCAATAGGTTGAGAACTAGGCACTAAGAGATAAGATTCAGACCCACTGGAAGATGTCTCAACCTCAGCATTTGCAACAATTTTTCTGCCCTTAGTGAATTTAAAATCAACTGGATATCCGTGCAATTTATAATATTGGTTGGTCATATGGCAAGATTTCTTGCAGTATTTGCAAACATGATTTGCCCTACTCTGGTGAAATGAGACACTCTAATTATAATATCTCTGAGGCACAAATGACCTGGAAGGATTCCCATGAGTAGCACTAAAAGCTTGAGGGGGCTTTGTTATGGTTGCATTGAAAAAAGCTGATTCAGGGCTGAATTGTAAGGAAGGATTGAGTTGTCCCTGTCTGTCATCCTGAAGTAGAATATTATATGCACTGTCTAGTAATGGAGAAGGCTGCATCATGAAGAGATTGCTTCTAACACAGATATACGTATCATTCAGACCCATAAGGAACTAATGCAATTTATCTTCCTCCCCCTCTTTCTGAATACCAGCTTTGACAGCACAAATGCAAGTACTACCACAGATGCTACGCATAACCCTTAATTCATCCCATAATTTTTTCAATTTATTGAAATAGGAAGCACCATCAAGAGAGCCCTGGTTAGTGGAAGCTAATGCTTTTTTAATCTTAAAGATTTTTATTCACATTCACAGTCACATACTTCTTATTCAATTGTTTCCAAATATCCTCAATTGTTTCATAAAATTGTACACTCTCAGCAAAACTAGGAGATAGAGAACTGGTCAACCATGAAATGACCATATTGTTACATCGATCCCACTATTTAGACTCAGGTGAGTTGGAAGGAGGTCAAGGTAAACTACAATCAATGAACTCAATTTTGTTTCTAGCAGATAAAGATATGATAATACTTCTTCTCCAATCCCCAAAACCCAATCCTAAGAAAGGTACAGTGACTAGGGACATGACAGGAATATCAGAAGAGTGAAGGAATAGTGGACTCGAAGGTTTAGGAACAAACTTAGAAGGTTCTCGACTACTAGAACTAATACCAGTATCGGAATCGGAGGGAGCCATAACAAAAACTCAAATATCAAGCAAATATGAGAATGCAAAGAAGATACAGAAATACCATTCCTTTTGCAACCAAAAAGGCATGACCTTGACAATATCGACTAATCAGAAGAGATAAAGGATTCTGGCATTCAAAATTTGAACAGATCCCCAAAAACTGTCGGAACCCTAATTTTTTACGAATGCCGACTAAGTCAAAAACCACGACAGAATGAGATGAGGTTACCAGCAGAAGATGCGTGACGCCAAGATCATCCCAGATCATTGCTTTGATACCATGTAAACATCTGAAAAGTTATAAGATTCGAAGAAGAAATAACTGGTTTTTGAGATGATGAGAGTAACAATGATACAGCTTCTAGAGAATTCTATCTATTATTATTGAGAGGAAAAGAAAAATGAATTTAGCTTCCCTAAAATGAACTACATGTAATGACCCAATCGGTCGTTTTGAGCTTTAGCGCGTCGCTCGACGGTTCGAGGCCTTGAGTAGCTTCACTTCATGATTTATGACTTGTACGCGTAGTCAGAATCAAATTTCGGGAAGTTCAGAGTTGATTCAGATGGAAAATTCTAATTTCAGAATATTTAAGTTAAAAGAATTGACTAAGATTTGACATTTGATTAAAGAACCTCGGAATCGGTATTAGAAGGTTCCAATAGGTTTGTATGATAATTTCGGACTTGGGCGTATGTTCGGGTTGAGTATCGGATCACCCGGGAGAATTTCAGCGCTTATTGTAGAAAGTTGGAATTTTGAAAGTTTTAGAATGTCCTAAGTTTTGTTTGAGATGGAGTTTGGTGTTATCGATGTCCGTTTGGGGGTTCCTCGGGTGTGTTTCAGTTGTGTTTGGAATGTGTCGCGCTCTTATTTGATGTTTCAGTGTCATTTCTTTGGGGATAAAGGAAAATATATTGCGAAAAAGACATTTTATTTGTGATTATATCACACAATTGGATATGAATCATAATTACAGAGCCATAGCAACAAGAATCGTTAAATTCCGATGTCGTATGAGAGAGTTATGCCCATTTCCGTGTCGGAACAAATTGCTAGTTTATCGAACGCATGAGAGGTTCTGCAAACGATAATAAGGATTTCTAGGTTGACAGGTCATCGCGAAAAATTTCTCTTCACGAACGCGAAGGTCTCCTGCAAAGACGATTAAAAAAAATCATGTGGACAGTGTTTTAAACTGAGAATTTTAGTATTTTGGGCATATCATGAGTTCTAGATCTCCGTTTGAGGTGATATTTGCGAAGTTGTTCTCGTGTCAACAAGGGGATAAATATATTACCTTTATATGGATGTTTCTCTATTATTATTATTGTTATTATTTCCGTTGGTTATTAGTTTTATCCGTATTTGGATTGTTGAACATTGGATTTTGAGCCCCAAAGTTGAAAAATAGTAAGTCCTTGATTTAAGGGTCGATTCATGGATGTAATTGGATGATTTTCTGGATATAGACCATATAAGTTATGTGTATTATTTATTTTCAATAATTTTAGGAATTCGGGCACGTGAGCCCAAATGTTGACTTTATTGACTTTTCGAGCGGAGTTGGGAGTTATTAGAAATAAATTAATTATGATGTTGGAGTATATTTTTATAGGGTTTTCATGATTGTTTGACTAGTTCGTATCGATGGGCATTTGGTTTGAGGTGTTAGAGAGGCGTTGGAGCGTTATGGCACTTTAGAGTAAGGTAAGTCTCTTGTCTAACCTTGTGAGGGGGAAATTACCCCGTAGGTGTTGTACTTTTATGTGCTACATGTTGTGGTAGCTACGCACGTATGAGGTGACGAGTGTCTGTGCGTATGCTAGAATTTCTGATTATGTCTGGGTAAACTTAGGTTAATGCCATGCTATAATTATACTATTTGAGTTATCTTTTCTTATTTAAATTCCTTTATTTCGCATTATGACTTGAGACTAGACTTGCATAGGGTGATAGACTCGCTATTGTAGATATGTGACGGGCTACTTGATAACCTGCGGATAATTTGTGCTTCCCTTATGAATTCCTCCCGCATTGTGCGTTTTCATCGCAAAGCTTTCTTAAAGTTCATAACTCACACGCTTATTCGTGAGTGGGGTCCAGGACCCGTTAAAGCTTCTTATTCTAGTGGGATCGAGCCGTTTGCCTCGACAAAATGTTGTACAACACTCTTATATGAGCGGGCCATTCGCCTCGGCAGTATAATAGATGCATCTGTAGTTCGTTTCGCTCGACCCTCGACAATGTACACTTTCCGATGGGATCGGGCCGTTCGCCTCGACAGCATCATATTCCTTCTGGGATAGGGACGTACGACCTCAGCATAATCGTGCGTTATATCGCTAGCAGTCCGAATATTCACGAGACTTTTGCTTCCACCGATGCCTTGCAATTTATATTGTATTTCTTATTAATTTGATATTGGCACTTGATATTTTTCGAGCTGTTGAGATATGATACGAGGTTGAGAAGTTATATCATTAAAAGAAATTTTGAAAGATTATGCTGCTTATCGTTTCATCCTATTATTACTGTTAAGCTTCATATCTATTTAGGATTTAGCATACTGCTTTATTAGACCTCTAGTAAGTGTCGGCGTCGATCCCTCGTCACTACTTCTCCGGGGTTAGGCTAGATACTTAATGGGTACGCGTTGATTTACGTAGTCATGCTGCACTTATTGTGCCTGTATATATATATATATATATATATATATATATATGTCTATTTGTCTTTTGGGCGCAAGGGTGCAGCTGTTGCGGGAAATTTTCGGTGAGCTGCATTCCATGTTATGTTCTGCAGCATACAAAGTCTCCATCAGAGTTATTTATATTCTCCTGTCTAACTTGTATTTCAGACAGATGTTGTATTATTATTGTACTCCTTAGTAGATGCTCATGCACTTGTGACTCCGAGTTTTGGAGGTTTCCTACTGGATGTTCATTATTGTAGTTCATGTAATTATTATCATTTCACCTTGTAATTTATATCTTATATGGAAATTGGAAAATAAAATCACGGGTTTTCTACGAGTACTAGATTTTACACTACTTATTTAATGGGATTCATAATTTTGAAAATAATAAAATGAGTAACTAAGTTGATTAATCACCGTTGGCTTGCTTGACAGGGGCGTTAGGCGCCATCATGACCTATAGTGTATTTTGGGTCGTGACAGCTTGGTATCAGAGCGTTAAGGTCATTTGGGTCTCACAAGTCATGAGCAAGTTTAGTAGAGTCTTGTGGATCAGTATAGAGACGTCTGTACTTATCTTCGAGAGGCTTTAAGACTGTTAGGAACACTTTCCTTCTTGATTCCTCATCGTGCGATTTGATTCCTTTGAGGCTTATGCCTTTATTTTCTTCCTACTCAATCTTATGCGACGTGAAGCGCTTGTTATTAATTGGGCATTGAGGAGTTGTAGTGGTACTGCAGACGTGATGTAGGATGTTTTTCCCTGCATATTTGGGAAGGCTATTATCGTCGCCTGGCGGAAGGATGTTCTGTCATTTCATCTCAGTATCTGTATTTCCTATGGTTTTGAGGCTATGCATAGATTGCTATGATGTTCATGCGTTATTATCGCACGGTGATGGTGTAGAGGTTGGGTGTTTGTCTATGTGTCGAGGAATTGAATGACTCAAAAGGAGGATCTCTTAGTGCGTGATTTAGGGGTTCGACATTTAATTTTAGCGGAGGAAAGACAATCGGTCTATGGATATCAGGCTTTGGTTGACGGAGTAATGAGACTTGATATTTCAAACGTGGTGGAATTCTCATTTGTGACGTGGTGTCGTCGTCCTTGTTTGAATGCATTAAGGTTCGCCAGTGTTCTGGTCTTCTTTGATTTGTCCTCAGGGCAGGATGTTGTGAATTGGTGCCTGAGAAGCGGTTGTCAGTGATGGCGGTGCGTAGCGGTTTCAGAATCAAATTGATGTTTCTAATGGTGATGGCTCAAGAATGATGATCTTCGAGGAGGTTTAGAGTTGGTAGCAATTTATCAGTTCAGGTCCTACACAGATGAATTTGATTTAAGGCAGTAATTGGGAAACAAAGGATGAAGAAGGACATGGTGAGGGGTGTCTCGCGGTGGTTGAATTGCTAGTATGTCAAGTATGAAAAGCATCGGTCGAGAAGTTGCTTAAAGGAGATGGTTTAATCATAATGGAAGTGGCAGAGTAGCATATGGATTATGTGGAAGGATAGCTACATGCCTCGAGGAAGTTTAGAGAGATTTAGGAGTCATGGTGGAAAGTGACTAAGTCTACGAATTTTATTTGGGATGAAGGTTATTGTATTGAGGAAGATTGAATATGAAAGAAAGGAGTTTGCTTGAAATATAAAGGGTGTGAAAATTCGATTATCATTTTGGATGCAACATGACTTTGAGTTTGGAATGTATTGTCGGACTTTCAATTGATATCAATGGGGAATGGGCAGGCTTGTATAGTCGGTGGACGAGCATGGGCTCAAGAGGGTTTACGAATTTCATAGTAGTTGTACCCAGTACAATGTCGTTGGAAGATGTCGGTATGGAATTCCATAGGTGGGTTATCTCCTGTGAGCAGGTTAGTGGTTGTGTGATTTTGATAATGTTTTTACGAAGAGTTCTGCCTATTACCCGATAGAGGGTCGAACATACGATTGTGGCTGATAATTCAGAATGTTCATGAAGAGTTTAACAAGGGACTACGAGAAATTTGGCTAGTTGACGGTGCGAGATCATAATAATTGAGAAGGAGGAATCTTTGTGGATTCTACATTATCTGATGGTAGCATAAAGCTAAGTAGAAGAGCCCACCGTTTATGATTGGATCGCGTGGTTGTCTGCTTGTGCGATTTCTGATTATCGATGCATTGGTGGATTATTTATGACTAAGCAAAGAAAACATCAGGGGCAATTCGAGCAAAGGACTTGATGAATGTGTGCTATATTTTGCCTTATCGATTCATGCGCAGGTTTTGGGAAGACTCAGAGTTTATGTTTCTTATAGATGTGATGTACAAGGAAAATAATTTACCCGGTTACTTCTTTGGGAGTGTTCATGTGCTGACAACGCACTAGCATTTGGCTTATATTCGGGACCAAGTCAGAGTGGGTGACTCTCAACAGTGGTTCTAATGGGTTTGTTATGTGGCTGAAGACCGGGATTTTGTAGCAGAGTGTGAAGAATACTTGGGGAATTGTTTATGTTATCATTGGGTCTGCGGGATAGTATTGGAAAAATGGGAGAAATAGTTTCAGATTCGCGGAAGGTATTTCAGAATGGGTGTACCAGTTTGAGATGCTATTGTGTGTATGAGGAGGGTATGAGATGGTTCATGGGTATTGAGATGATGTGTTTCGTGAATTGGGTCACTCGGGAAGAGTGTTGTTGAGTTTCATTATGTTCTCGAATAGAGCTATTCTAAGGCAAGTCAATAGTAAATTGAAAGAAGTGGGGTCGGTTAGTAATGGTTTGAATAAGCATGATTGTGGTAATGATCAATTCCTTCGGCGCATAAGTTATACAGGTGGTTGGTGGTTGTACGTGTGAGCTTGACAACCACCATAATTTTATTGATTTTGGAGGTATTTGATTATAATGGCCTTGTTATGTGTAAATGGATCCCGAAAGAGTTATGACGATTTGGACCACGACTTGAGGTTTGTATTTTATGCAGTTATGGGGATTTAGTTGTGTGGTGCAATGGTTCTTCTGAAATGAGTTAAGTGAAATTTTTCTAGCCAATGAAGTGTTTATTCTACGGGTAGTTTGTGGGTTATGATGAATTCTTGTACTCTCGCGTAACGGCATAATAGGTGCAACGAGCGGCATAGAAATTGGAAGTTGAGGATTAAGGTTGCGACTTGATGTTGATAAGAACATCACGAGCTCAGATAAGCAGGGAAGAATTCAGATGTTCAGAGTAAGCTAGTATTTTCTTTAGTGTCACCTGAGAATTGTGTCCTATGTAAGAGGCTTGGTGTACTAATTTGCAGATTCTTAATTTGATTTATAGAATTAGTACGATTGGTGGTATGGAGGTGCAGACTTTGCTACCTGGTGGGGAAGGTTGTAGGAGCATATCCCACGGGGGAATTTGTATAAGTGTGACATGTTAGTCACTTGATTGTTAAGGATTGAAACCAAGAATGGATATTATTGTACTATCGTTAATGTGAGAGTTTATGCCTTCAAGTCACTCTATTCCTTTGGTTGTAAACTACGGGAGTTTGTTCCGGATTGGGACGGTTGCTCGTGTGTGTTATGAATAGGGCCATTGTGGACCCTTGAAAGGTTGTTGGCCCAGTATGGGATGATCGGAATCCGCTTTGGGGTCTGTTGATGGATCTAATGTGAATGTGTGCTCTACATCAGGTCGGATGTGTTCATTCAGCATATCATTGCCTATGGAGGAGTCTTCGGGCATTGGAGGTTATTCCCATCTTCAGCTATTCCATGTAATACTCTATTGTGGCATATGGATTGTGAGACGGCTTGATTATTCATACATATGTTGTGGTCCCGTATAGCTTGTGGTGTTATATGAGTAGGATGGCTCTTGAGATGCAGGTCATTTATTGCACCTTAGTCGTGATTGGGTTTTATAGCGTATGGCGCTATCCGTCTCCCAGGGTTGTATTATGCACTTGGTGTGCTGGTCGATATTCAATATTTCATAGGTATAATCATTATGGCTTGATGGGTATTTTCCTATTTATTTTTATGTGTGGGTCGGGTGGCACGCTGCCATGGTTATTTTGTTTGGATCGGGTTGCACGCCGCAACGGTATCATGTTTGGATCGGGTTCCACGCCGCAACGGTATCATGTGTGGATTGGGTTGCACGCCCTAACAGTGAGATGTTGAGTATGGTTCCATATACTTATTTATATGTATTTTGTTTCTCATTCTTTGAGAAAGGTTCATAGCATCTGTTCGGCTGTTTTATTCATTACGCGGGCTGAGTAGTCCTTTTCCTAAATTCGTTCTTCCTTATGTGTCATATTCAATTTGTAGCTAGTTGGCACATTAATAGCATCATATAAGATTTTGGTCGGTGTTTGAGGTGGCTTATTCCCCGAGCAGCTTGTATTGGGTGAGACAAGATCATTGGACCTGAGATCAGTGCGATTGGAGTTATGTAAGGTATATTAAAGAGAAAATATTGTTATTCAATTCAAAATGAGGTAATGGTCCTTGTCAGGAGGAGAGACTCCATGATTTGTTGATTCGACAGGTGGATATAAGTTTCTACACATCTCTTTCACCGTGGCAGTATTGTGAGAGTTGGAACATGGCTTACATGTGTTATGAGGCGTATTGCGGGCATTGGATTCATGAAATTGCAGCTATTATGGTCGAAGAATGTTATTATGGGCATGTGAATTATGCGGTGCGTGGTGTGATTTTAGCAAAGGTGTATGATCATGTTTTGATATAGTGTGTAGTGATTGATGCATGTTCGTATGTTAGAATCAAGTCTCTGGAAGAATTCCGGATGTTAGAATTTAATTCTCAGGCTTGTTAGCTAAGGTTATAGGGAGGATCTTCAATCTGGCTCAAGCTAATGTGCTCACATAGGTTGTGTTGGCACGGGCAGGTGCACAAGGTGTTAAATAGAAATTTTGGACAACTCTGGAACAGTTCTTGGAACGTTCGAGGATGAACGTATGTTTAAGTGGAGGAGAATATAACGACCTGACCGATTGTTTTGATCTCTAGCGCGTCGCTTGGTGGTTCGAGGCATTCAGTAGCTTCACTTCATGTTTTATGACTTGTACGCGTACTCCTAATCGAATTTCGGAAAGTTCAGAGTTGATTTGGATGAAAAATTCTAATTTCGGAAGCTTTAAGTTGGAAGAATTGACTAAGGTTTGACTTTTGAGTAAACGACCTCAGAATCGAGATTTGAAGGTTCCAATAGGTTTATATGATGATTTCTAACTTGGGCATATGTTCGGGTTGAGTGTCAGGTCGCCCGTGAGTATTTCAACGCTTATTGTGAAAAATTGGCATTTTGAAGGTTTTAGAATTTCCTAAGTTTGGTTTGAGGTGGACTTTGGTGTTATCGATGTCCATTTAGGGTTCCGAGCCTTGGAATAGGTTCGTATCGTGATTTGTGACTTGTACGTAAAGTTTGGCGTCATTCCAGAATATTTTGATATGAATCGGACGCGTTCGTCGAAGTTTGAAAGTTTAAAGAAGGTTTTGATCGTCGATTCATGATTTTGATATTGTTTGGTGTGATTTGAGGCATCGAGTAGGTTCGTTGTATATTTTGGTACTGGTTTGTGTGGTTGGACGGGGTCCCGAGGGCCTCGTGTGTGTTTCGGATGTGTTTGGATTATGTCGCGCTCTTATTTCATGTTTCAATGTTGTTTCTTTGGACATAAAGGGAACTATATTAAGAAAACAACCTTTTATTTGTGATTATATTAAACCATTGGATCCGTATCATAATTACAGAGCCATAGCAACAAAAATCATCGAATTCTGATGTCGTATGAGAGTTCCCATTTCCGTGTCGGAACAAATTACTAGTTTCTGGTGCCAAGCTTTGTTCTTCACGAACGTGGGGGAGGTTCCGCAAATGCGAATAAGGATTTGTGGGTTGACCGGTCAACAAAAAAAATTTCTCTTTGCGAACGCGAAGGTCTCCCGCGAAGGAAATGAAGAAAAATCATCTGGACAGTGTTTTAAACGGAGAACTTTAGTATTTTGGGCATATCTTGAGTTCTAGAAGTCCGTTTGAGGTGATTTTTGCGGAGGTATTCTCGTCTAAACAATGGTTTAAATATATGACTTTTATTTTGATGTTTCTCCATTATTATTTCCGTTGGTTATTATTTTTATCCGTATTTAGATTGTAGAAATTGGGATTTTGTGCCCCACAGTTGAGAAATGGTAAATTCTTGATTTGAGGGTCGTCGATTCAGGGACGAAATTGGATGATTTTATGGAAATAGACCATATGAGTTATGAGTATTATTTATTTTCAATAATGTTCGAAATCCAGGCACGTGGGCCCGAGGGTTAACTTTATTGACTTTTCGAGCAGAGTTGAGAATTGTTATAAATAAATTAATTATGTTATTGGAGTATATTTTTATTGGTTTTTCATGATTGTTTTACTAGTTCGGATCGATGGGCATTTGGTTTGAGGTGTTAGAGAGGTGTTGAAGCCGATTATGGAAATTCGGACCAAGGTAACTCTCCTGTCTAACCTTGTGAGGGGGAAATTATCCCGTAGGTATTGTATTCTTATGTGCTACATGTTGTGGGAGCTACGCACGTATGAGGTGATGGGTGTCCGTGCGTATGCTAGAATTCCTGATTATGTCCGGGTAGACTTAGGTTCATGCCATACTTTAATTATACTATTTGAGTTATCTTTGCTCATTTAAATTCCTTTATTTCGCGTTATGACTTGAGACTAGACATGCATAGGGTGATAGACTCGCTATTGTAGAGATGTTACGAGCTACTTGATAACCCGTGGTTAATTTGTGTTTCCCTTATGAATTCCTTCTGCATTATGTGTTTTCATCGCAAAGCTTTCCTTAAAGTTCATAACTCACACGCTTATTCGTGAGTGGGGTCCAGGACCTATTAAAGCTTCTTATTCTAATGGGATCAGGCCGTTCGCCTAAGCAGGATTTTGTACAACACTCTTATGGTAGTGGGTCGTTCGCCTCGACAGTATAATAGATGCATCTATGGTTCATGTTGCTCGACCCTCGACAGTGTACACGTTATAATGGGATCAGACCGTTTGCCTCAGTTGTATCATATTCCTTCTGGGATCGGGTCGTACGACCTCGGCATAATCATGTGTTATATCGCTTGCAGTCCGAATATTCAAGAGATGTTTCCTTCCACTGATGCCTTGCATTTTATATGGTATTGTTTATTCATTTGATAATGGCACTTGATATTTTCCGAGCTGTTGAGATAGGATACGAGGTTGAAAAGTTATATCGTTAAAAGAAATTTTGTAAGATTATGCTGGTTACCGTTTCATCCTAATATTACTGATGTGCGTCATATATTGGACCTCTAGTAAGTGTCGGTGTCGACCCCTCGTCACTACTTCTCCCGGGTTAGGCTAAATACTTACTAGGTACGCGTTGATTTATGCACTCATGCTAAACTTGCTGGGCGCAAGGGTGCGGCTGTTACGGGACTTTTTGGAATCGCAATAGCACCTGCGAAAAAAGGGTCGCAGATGCGACTCCACAGAAGCGGACATGCTAGCATAGAAGCATTTTTTTGCTGGGGGAAGGCTGAGACCGCAGATGCGGTCGAGTTTCCACAGAAGTGGAACCGCACCTGCGGGCGAGGAATCGCAGCAGCGACTGGAGGTAATCGGGGCAGAGGCCGCAGGTGCAAAGAAATTCTCGAACTTGCATGATCGCATATGCGGCGCCTGGAGCGCAGATTTGGTCAGGGGCTGTTGGGCATGACTTCATAGAAGCGTGGATTTCACCACAGAAGCGACGCCACATAAGCGACGCCACAAAAACGGCCAAGCTAATCGCAGAAATGGAAGGTCGTCTGGGTAGAGGTGTTCTTTTAAAAGCGGGATTTGGCTCATTTGCATCTCATTTTCTTCCATGAGAGCCGACCTTGGAGCAATTTTGGAGTGTCATCTTCATCATCTATTATGGGGTAAGTGAGTTCTTCACATTGTGAGTTAAATACATGGTTTCTATATGGATTTAAGCATGAGAATTTGTAGAAATTTGAGATTTTGGTGGAAAACTGTCACGACCCAAAATCCACCTAGTCGTGATGGCACCTAACCCAACTTCTCAGGTAAGCCCATTAAGAACTATCCAATTTAAATGAGATTTATTAAGAAAAGAAATGAAAATACAACTGCTTTTATACAAGTTTTTCAAGGACTGGTAGTACAAATCATGAGTTTCTAAGATTAGAATTTACAAAGCTGGTATGAAATAAATACATCATGTGTTCGAAATGTACTTAAACAGATTTTTATAAATCTAAGGCTACCATGAACAAGAGGCAGCTAGAACCGGAACACAGGTACATCTTCAAATCCAGCTCCCATCGATCACAGCAATATCAACATCCAACATCTGCACGCAATGTGCAAAAGTGTAGTATGAGTACAACCGACCCCATGTACTCAATAAGTAATAAACCTAACCTTAGGTTGAAAGTATTGACGAGCTGGAACACATGTTGGGGTCCAACACCAATAGCCAACAACAGTTCATAACAACATAATGGAAATAATAAAATAAGTAGCTCAGAGATAAAATGCTCAGCTCGTTCACAGTTCCAGAAAAATAGGCATGCTTTTCAAATATATTAGTGAAAACTTAAATCCTTTATCGAAATCACCAAATTTATGAGTAAGTTTGAAAACTATGATTTTTCCCAAAAACTTTTCAACAACAGGTAAGATGTTTCATTATTGAATGGCATGAGGAAAATTCATCTCTATGCCTACATGTCAATATGTAGGTGGAATCATGAATGACACCAAAACTGGAGTGGCATAAAGAAATGCATCTCTATGCATGTAATTCAAGTATGCATGTCAAATGCAATGTATCTTAGTGATGAAGTCATGTACTCACACTCTCAAAGTACTCAATCTCACTGTCTCACACTTTCACTCATCATGTTCAAACACTCGACACACTCAGTCACTCAGTACTGTATATGGCCAATTTAGCCCAGGAAAGATCCATCCCAAATATATATATCAACTGAAAGTCAGTCTGTAATGACCCGACCGGTCGTTTTGAACATTTGCACTTCGCTCGGTTGTTTGAGGGCATGTGTAGCTCCGTATGATGTACTTTGACTTGTGTGAATCGTCAGTTTTGGGTTGCAGGTATTTCAGAATCGAATTGGAAGAAAGAATTTCATTGTTGAAGCTTTAAATTGGGAGAGTTGACCAAAATTTGACTCTTTAGCATTTGACCAAGGATTGGAATTATGATGGTTCCATTAGCTTCATTAGTTAATTTTGGACTTAGGAGCGCGACCAGAATGCAATTTGGAGGCTCGTGGTAGAATTAGGTTTGAATTGGCAAAAAATGGAAATTCGGCGATTTCGGTCGGCAGTGGAAAAATTGATATCGGGGTCGAAATAGAATTCCGGAAGTTGGAGTAGGTTCATAGTGTCATTTGTGACGTGTGTGCAAAATATGAGGTCATTGGGACGTGGTTTGGTTGGTTTCGGCATCAGTTGCCGAATTTGGAGATTTAGAAGTTCTTAGGCTTGAATCCGAGGGTAATTTGGTGTTTGGATGTTATTTGGATTGATTCGAAGGTTCGACTAAGTTTGTATGTTGATATATGACTTGTTGGTATATTTGGTTAAGGTTCCGAGGGCCTCGGGGTGATTTCAGGTGGTTAACAGATTTATCGAAGTTGGAAAATGCAGCTGAAGCTGTTGCTACTGCTATTTCCGCACCTGCGGAAGGAGGAGTCGCAGGTGTTAGGTCGCTGGTGCGTTTGGGGAAGCCGAAGATGCGGAAATGGAAGGCCACGATTGGGAACGCAGGTGCGAAGAATTGGCCGCATCTGCGAGCCCGCAGGTGCGAGGCCTTTAGCGCAGATGCGGAGAGGAGGATTTGGGGCTGGCTTCGTAGATGCAAAGAGTAACGCGCAGGTGTGCAAGCGCAGGGGCGTGGTTTGGGCTGCAGATGCAGAATATAGGCTCTTTAGTGAGTTCCGCACCTGCGATGGAAATTTCCGTAGGTGCGGCATCGCATAAGCGGAAAAAGAGGCCGCATGTGCGATTGTGCTGGGCAGAAAAGCCCACGCTCGTGGTTTTGTCTTCATTTTCAATTTCTGGATTTGAGAAACTCGGGGGAGAGGCGAGTGTTTGAAGGTTTTCAAGGAGAAACGATGGGGTAAGTGATTCTAACCCATAATGGTATAAATTTCGTGAATCTATGGCTTTGTTCATCATTTAATTAGTAGGATGTTGGAATGAAAGTAGGGGGTTATGGATTGGAATTCGTAAGAGTTTAATTTAAGGATTTGAGAGACTAAACGATGTCGTATTTTGTTAAATTTGGTATGGTTAAACTCGTGAGTGAATGATCTTTCTAGTTTTGTAAATTTTCTCGGATTTTGAGACGTGGTCCTGGGGGCCGGGTTTGAGCCAATTTCGGGTTTTGGTCTAATTTGATAGTTTTTCTTGTGGAATTCATTCCATTAGCGTATATTGATGGTATTGTACTGATTGTAAATAGATTCGGAGTATTTGGAGGCCGAGTCCAGAGGCAAGAGAATTGCGGGGTAGAGATTTGACCGGTTTGAGGTAAGTAACGATTGTAAATCTAGTCCTGAGGGTACGAAACCCTAGATTTTGTATCATTC
>AWOL01S0002181.1:34291-63105 GCA_000715115.1 Nicotiana otophora
GATCGGAGTCAGCTTACGAATGATCTTCGAGATGTTACAAGCCTAGCAAATAGCGATAGCTCAGTTGCAGAGCCAAACTCAGGTATAAAGCATGCCAGAGCCCAATCCGCTTCAAGAAATCACCCACATAACTGAACCAGCCATAGTGAAGTTAAATGAGCAAGAATCGGGGACTACTCCCGAAATTACTAAATTGCTCGAGGAGCTCACAAAATGAGTCGAGGCCAACTATAAAAAAATAGAAACATATAATTCCAGGGTCGATCAGATCCCGGGAGCTCCACCAATAATAAAAGGGCTAGATTTGAAAAAATTCATTCAAAAGCCTTTTCCCTCGAGTGCAGCCCCAAAACCAATCCCCAAAAAATTCCATATGCCCGAAATACCCAAATATAACGGAATGACCGACCCCAATAAGAACGTCACTTCTTACACATGTGCCATTAAGGGCAATGATTTGGAAGATGATGAGATCGAATCTGTATTATTGAAAAGATCTGATGAACCCCCGTCAAATGGGGCAATGATATGCAGAAGAGGAGCCCGCATGTGCGCTATTTGGACCGCAGATGCGGTTTTGCTGGGCAGAAAGGCATAAATTAAACCCTTCGTGAAGTTTTGGTCATTCTTCACAATTGCAACCCGATATTTTGAGCTTTTGGAGGGTTTTGAAGAGGGATTCAAGGGGAAACTCGTTGAGGTAAGGTTTTTGAACTTAATACTCGAATCTATGATGAATTTCAGTTGTTTAAGCATGGAAATTGTAGTAATTAGGGGTGAAAATTGGGGAAACTAGGGCTTGGAATTTTTGGAGAGTAATTTAAGGATTTGAAGGACCAAACGATGTCGGATTTTGATGAATTTGGTATGGTTAGACTCATGAGTGAATGAGCTTGCTAGGTTTTTAAATTTTGTCAGATTTCGAGATGTGGGCTCGGGGGCCGGGTTTGATCCAATTTCGGGTTTTGGTCTAATTTTGTAGTATTTCTTGTGGAATTCATTCCATTAGCGCGTATTGATGGTATTGTACTGATTGTGAATAGATTTGGAGCATTCGGAGGCCGAGTCAAGAGGCAAGAGCATTGTGGTGTAGAGAATTGACCGGTTTGAGGTAAGTAACGATTGTAAATCTAGTCCTGAGGGTACGAAACCCTAGATTTTGTATCATTCTACTATTTTTAGTGACGCACATGGTAGGTGACAGGCGTGTGGGCGTGAACTGTTGGGGATTGTGACTTGGTCCGTCACGTAGCAACTGTAAAGTTGCATACTTTATTGAAACTATATGATACTTATATGTTTTAGAAAGAATTTCTGTAAATTGGGCTGAATGCTATGTTTGGGCCTTGCGCTAGTGCTGTTTGGACCCTTAGTGGCTTTTTCTTACTATTCTCTCATTGTTTTCGATTTACAATCTATACTCAGTCATGTTTGTACTTGTTTACCACATAACTCAGTTTTATGACTCTATTTTGATGCATATAAATATTTTTGGCCGAATACCCTATTTTTCTGAAATGCCCGAGTGGCTTGAGAGGTTTATGACTGAGTGAGGCCGAGGGCCTGATTTGTGAGGATATTTATGGGATCGGGCTGCACGCCGCAACATGTTGATATCGGCCGAGGGCCTGATTGTGAGGATGAGTGTGGATCAGGGCCGCTCGCCTGCAACATATTTTATTATTATAGCACATGAGTTGTCCGTGCAGCACGTAATTTGTCTATGCAGATTATAGTGCTTGGACTGAAGGAGACCTCCGGAGTCTGTACACACTCCCAGTGAGCGCAAGTACCTATTGAGTGCGAGTGCCGAGTGCCGAGTGCCGAGTGCTGAGTGACTGGGAGACATG
This sequence comes from Nicotiana otophora, assembly GCA_000715115.1. Taxonomy (NCBI): domain Eukaryota; kingdom Viridiplantae; phylum Streptophyta; class Magnoliopsida; order Solanales; family Solanaceae; genus Nicotiana; species Nicotiana otophora. The sequence continues at coordinate 36,142 of AWOL01S0002181.1, forward strand.
AGTTATTATGAGATATGCCCGAGTGGAAAGAGTGATTGTAAGGTATGCCCGAGTGGCAAGAGTGATTGTGAGNTATTTTAAAAGTATGAGATATTCTACTGGGATTTTCCTGATATGAACGTTATATGCTTGATTTCTCGTCACTACTGCTCAGTCTTTATTTATTGCTATTAATTACTGAGTTGGCATACTCACGTTACTCCCTGCACCTTGTGTGCAGATCTAGGTGTAGCTGGACACGATAGCAGTTGTTGATTATTCTGGTAGCAGATTTTTCCTCGGAGATAGCAAGGTAGCTGCTTGGCGATCGCAGCCCCTGCTCTTCTCCGTCTTATCTTCCTCTAGTTGTATTTAGCTATTTTCCAGGCTGAGTCAGCCTTGATATTGTTAGATAGATTGTAGTAGATGCTTATTACTAGTGACACTCCGATGTCAGGCTTTTTCTTCCGCACTATTATTTTGATTTGAACTCCTTTACGAAGGTTTTTATGTATATAACATTGAAATTATCTTTGAAATGAAAATATCGGTTTGTTTTGGAAATGAGCCAGCTTGCCTAGTTCCATGATAGGTGCCATCACGACAGGGGTTAGTTTGGGTCGTGACACAGTCACTCAGTACTGTATAAGATCAATCCAGCTCAGGGAAGATCCATCCCCAAATATAAATGCTTTGGGCAAGATCCATGCTTAGGGAAGATCCATCCCTCGATATAATCAATTGCGTTCACTGGGGGTGTGTACAAACTCCGCAGGGGCTCCTTCAGCCAAAGCGCTATAATCCGCACGGACAACTCATGTGCTATAGTATCAATATCTGGATCCGCACAGACAACTCACGTGATGCACGGATAATTCACGTGTCATAGTATCAATAACCTCACAATCAGGCCCTTGGACTCACTCAGTCATCAATCTCTCTAGTCTCTCGGGCTCACAATATCATGAAACTAGCCCAAAAATGATGATATGATGTATCAATAAATAACATCAGAGAGTGAGATATGGTATGCAATTAATGTATCTGACTGAGTACAAAATTACAATTTAAACATATAATTCGACAACAGAAATGACCTCAATGGATCCCAATATTACCAGCATTTGCCTAAGCATGATTTCTAATACGAGTCACATCTCAGTTTATCTAACACATGAAACATACATGGAAAAATACAAGTTAATTGCCTACACAGTTATACGGAATCAATTGAGTCTCAATTTCTACTGTGCACGCCTACATGTTCGTCACCTCCAACAAATCACATAACATGTATATTCAGGGTTCATACCCTCAGATCCAAGTTTAGAAGTATTACTTATCTCAAACAAGCTAAATCCAATACCGAGTAGGCCAAGCAATGCTCCAAAAATACCATCTCGCACGTACCGACCTCCGAACGACTCGAAATAAGCCAAAAGCAACTCACAGACATCAAATAATGCCAAAGGAAATAAACCCAATCGATAAAGATTGAATCTATAATCAAAAGCCCAAAATCAACCCAAAAGTCCAATGTGAGCCTGTGCCATGGAACTCGACGAAACTTATAAAATCTGACAACCCATTTAATTACGATTCCAATCCATACTAGTTTCTCTCAAATCCGACTCCGAATCGACATTCAAAACTCAAACACTTACTCTATGAATCTTTAGGCTAGAATCCCCAATTCTCTCTTTAAAACTCATAATCCAATTACCAAAAATGAAGATAACATCACAAAATATAATCAAAACCGAGTGTAGAACACTTACCCCAATCCTTGTGATGACATTTGCCTCCAAAATCACCTCAATCTGAGTCCCGTATCTCAAAATTTGAAAAAATAACCCAAAACCTCGATATATAGCTTCTGCCCAGCATTTCCGCATATGCGGTCAAATCGTCGCATCTACGACCACCGCTTCTATGGTAAATATCTCGCTTCTGCAAGTAAACCAAACTTAGTAGCCATCGCTTCTGCGGAACCTCACTTCGCACTTGCGCGCCCACAAGTTCGGCTCTGCCATCGCACCTGCGCCATACCTTGCCCCTGCTGTCCAAGGCACCATTTCCACGCTTTCGCAGGTGCAGCCCATCTCACGCACCTGCAGAGCCCTGCTCCAGCTCCATACCCGCTCTTGTGATCCCTTTGTCGCTTTTTCGACCATCGCACCTGTGCAATTTCAACTGCAAGTGCGGAACACCAGCACCAACAGCTACCAACAACCAAACACAAATTGAGAAATGGTCTGAACCTCGTCCGAAACTCACCCAGGCCACCCGGGACTGAGTACGAATATACCAACGAGCCTTATAAAATAACGCGGACCTACTTGAGGTATCAAATGAGGCATAACAACATCGAAATTATTATTCGCACTTTAAATCAAACATAATGAACTTTGAATCTTTCAACTTTCGAAACTCGTACCGAAACATATCAAATTAATCTGGAATGAACCCAACTTTTGCACACAAGTCCCAAATGATATAACAAAGCTGTTCCAATTACCGGAATCACAATCCGAACCCGATATCATCAAAGTCAACTTTCGGTCAAATTTATGAACTTCCTAAGCCTTCAAATTTCCAATTTTTGCCAAAAAGGTATCGAATCCTTCAAGAAATATCCAAATGCAAATTCGAGCATGCGTCCGAGTCCAAAATTACCATCCGGCCCTAACGGAACCATCAAAACTCCATTCCGGATTAAATTCACAAAAATCTAACTTGATCAACTCTTCTAACTTAAAGCTTCAACAATAAAATTCATTCTTCTAAATCGATTCCGAATAACCTAAAAACCAAAACCGACGATTCACATAAGTCATAATACATCATACGGAGACACTCATGCCCTTGAAATTGCTCGAAACGACCGATCGGATCGTTACAAAAACCTAGAAATTGGTATTTTTGGACTTTTATCATGAATTTGAACATGGAATTAGGAACAAATTATATATTTGAGTTCGTAATGTTATGGGTAATGTTTATCTTTAAAATGTTTTGGAATCCGGGCATGTGGGCCCGAGAGTTAACTTTAATGACTTTTAGAGCGGAGGTGGGAATTTGTTAGGAATCGATTAAATTTAAGCATTTGAGTATATTTTGACTGAGTTGCACATTGTTTGACTAGGTTCAGATCGTTTGGCATGAATTTAGAGAGGTGTTGGAGCCGTTTTTGGAACTTCGAAATGAAGTAAGTCTCCTATCTAACCTTGTGAGGGGGAAACTACCCCTAGGTGATATTTCTTGTTATGTGCAACTAGTTATGGGTGATACGTACGCACGAGGTGACGAGAGTCCGTACGTAGCTAAAACATGTTTATGTCCGGGTAGACTTAGGACGTTATCATGTAATAATTAAATTATTTGAACTCGTTCCTTGTTCTACTGGATTAATAATTAAAGTTATAACTGAATTTGATTTAGAAATAAATATATGTATAATAGGCCGAACCTTAACACGTTGAGTTGTGGGCGAGTTATTTGAGAAATGGTAAATATTATATTCGTTTTGTGCTCATGTACTATATTGTAAACACGTGTCTCGTAATTTGGTAACTTCTTTTCTTTCTTGTGGAGCGGGCCGAACGCCTCGACAGTATAATAGATGCATCTATAGTTAGTGCCTCTCGACCCTCGGCAGTGTACACATTATTCTGGATCGGGACGAACGAAATCGGCATAATCGTGAGTTATATCGCTGGTAGTCTGAATATTCACGAGATGAACATTCCACTGATGCCCGACATTCTATGGTATTCCTTATTTACTTAATATTGACACTTGACATTTTAGATATTAAGGTAGAATACAAGATCGAGAAATTTATACTTTAAAAGAAATAATTGGAAAAAATATGAAATTTATAGATTTACTCCACTATTGTTGTGCACTTCATATCTGTTATGAATTATCTTATTATTTTATTGGACCTCTAGTAAGTGTCGACGTCGACCCCTCGTTACTACTTCTCTGAGGTTAGACTAGATACTTACTGGATACGCGTTGATTTACGTACTCATGCTGCACTTTTGCACTAAATGTGCAAGATCTGACAGGTTCGGCTGGTGATCATCTTGGCGCGTAGGCACATCTATTGAGAAGACTTTATGTGAGCTGCAACTCAAGCTACGCTTCGCAGTCCACCGAGTCTGTATCGTACTATTTATTTTATCCTGTCTTATTTACCTTCTAGACAGATATTGTATTATTATTGTATTGCTTAGAAAATGCTCATGTACTTGTGACACCAGATTTAGGGGGTTCCTACGGGTTGTTCATAATTGTAGTTGTGTAAATATTATCATTTACCCTGTAAATTCCATTTCATACTATTTTATTAACTAGTCTTAGGGTACGTGCTTTACGCGTGTACCCTATATCAATAAGTATAAGTATAAAAAAAAATTTAAATGTGAGTTATAAAATAAAGAGTAAAATCCTAAAAATAAAAAAGTATTTGCCATATATAGCTAATTCAATTAAAAAAAACTGCAAAAAAGGAAGTCCTGGGTCATTAGTCATTGTACTCAACTTAAGAAAATTTATAGTACTCAACACCAAATCAATTTCATAAGGTTTCATGTTTCTTTTTTCAATTACCAAAACTTGTACTCACTACAAATAATGCTTATTTAAATTCTACGAACTCTATTGATCAATTAAATTAATATTAGGTGTATTGTACGTACTTAATTTGCTTGTACTCACATGATTTATATAACTAATTCTCAAAATTAAAATGAATAGAAAATAATTTATATAACAATTGAATAACTAAGAGTCAAAATTTTTAATTATGTCAAAAATTTAACCATTAATTTAATTATTGTCAAAATTTCAAATATTAGAAAAATAATTAAATAATAATAATAATCAAGAGTACCTCCTAAGGATGTTATTAGATCTTGTAGAATAAAACTTGTTCGACAACCATCATTATGATTTTTGTGATTCCTTTTTTTTATCTAACAGCCTACTCATATTTAAGCTTTTAGTTATCTCATAAAAATGCTAAATCATACTGTTTGAACACTAACATTAATTGTGAAATATAAAGATATTATGCACGAAAAATAAAAATCTTAATAGCACAATGCTTCAACATAACCCCGATTTAGGTCAATTAATTTTTATTAATTTAGCAAGTTTTGCTATATATAAATACGAAAGTACCTCTAGTCATGAATACAAAATTTTAAAAAGCCACATAAAAAGTAATATTAAGATGTCTCTTTTATTTTTTATTTATATTGATAATCTTGAATGAATATTCATACTTATTAAACAAAAATGTCATGATAAACATAACATAACATAACATAACATTTTTCGAGTTTTTACTTTATTAAAGATCAATCAACCTAATTTTGGAATGATAACTGAGAGGTTTTCCTATTAAAGAAAAACTAATTGTTTTTTACTCTTTAACTAAAGAAATCCCTAATTCGAAAAGGACAAAATATAAAGAATCCTAAATATAGATGAAGTTGAATGTGAAAGAAAAGAAACTTTCTTTGTACGAACTGAAAGCGAATTGAAATTCTAGAATTGAAAGGAATTGAATGTAATGATCTGACCGGTCATTTTGAGCTTTAGCGCATCGTTCAGTAGTTTCAGGTCATGAACAACTTCACTTCAGGTATTATGACTTGTACGCGCAGTCGGAATTGAGATTCAGGGAGTTCAGAGTTGATTTGGAAAGAAAATTCCCATTTCGGAAGCTTTAAGTTGGAAGAATTGACTAAGGTTGGATTTTTGAGTAAACGGCCCCGGAATCGGGATTTGAAGGTTCCAGTAGGTTCGTATGATGATTTCGGACTTGGGCATATGTTCTGATCGGGTTTTGGATGCCCCCGGAGAGTTTCATCACATATTGTGGAAGTTAGCATTTTGAAAGAATTCCATAAATTTGGGTTGAAGTGCATTTCGATGTTATTGATGTCCGTTTGGAATTATGAGTCTAGCAATAGCTCCGTATGATGATTCGGTATTGGGAGCGCGTACGGAAGTTGATTTGTAGGTTAGTAGGTCATTTTGGAGTCATTTGGCTAAAGTTAGAAATTTAAAGGTTTTTGAGAAGTTTGACCGGAAGTGAACTTTTTGATGTCGGGGTCGGAATCCGATTCTGGTAGTTGGAATAGGTCCGTAATGTCAATTATGACTTGTATGCAAAATTTGAGGTCAATCGGAGGTGATTTGATTGGTTTCGGCATCGATTGTAGAAGTTAAAGTTTCAAAGTTTATTAAGTTTGAATTGGGGTGCGATTCATGATTTTGAGGTTGTTTGATGTGATTTGAGGTCTCGAGCAAGTTTGTGTTATGTTATGGAACTGGTTGGTATAATTGAACGGGGTCCCGAGGGCCTCGGGTGTGTTTCGGGGTGGTTGCGGACCAAAATGGAATGATTTGCTGCTGTTGTATCTGGTATCTGGTTTCCTTCTTCGCGAATGCGAAAGGAGTCCCGCGTTCGCGAAGAGGAACTTTGAGGCTACTGGGATTTGGCCTTCGCAAACGCGAAGGTTGAGACGCGAACGCGGGGAAGAACTTGAGAAACCTACGCGAACGCGAGTGGGGAGTCACGAACGCATAGAAGGAAATGAGGACTGGGCTTGAGGATGTTTGGCCTATGCGAACGCGAGGCTGGGTATGCGAACGCGAAGCAATGAGGGTGGAAAGCTTCGCGAATACGTCGTGAGGAATGCGAACGCGAAGAGGAATTTGGGGGCATTGTGTCTTTGGCCTTCGCGATCGCGTTGGTCAATCCGCGATCGCGAAGAAGGGCGGACCTCGGCATGAATTTTTTATATACGGAATTTGGCCATTTTCCTCCACATTGTATTTTTGTTGGGCGATATTTGGAGCTTTTGAAGAGGAGATTTCATTATCTATTATGAGGTAAGTAATTCCCGCACTTTGTGAGTTAAATACATGGGTTGTGTATGGATTTATACATGAAAATTTGTTAAAATTTGGGGATTTTGAAGGAAAACCTAGAAATTTATATTTTTGGATTTTGACCACGAATTCGGGAATGAAATTAGAAGTGAATCATATATTTGAGTTCGTGAGGCTATGGGTAATGGTTATCTTCAAATAATTTCGGAATCCGGGCACGTGGGTCCGAGGGTGATTTTTATCGACTTTTCGATCGAGATTAGAAATTGTTATAAATTAGATTATATTGAGTATTTGAGTATATATTAATAGGTTTGCATAATCATTGGCTAGTTGTGGAGCGTTGTGCATCGATTCAAGTTGTTTCAAGGGCTCGGAAGTCGGTTATGAAATTTCGGAGCGAGGTAAGTTCCTTTCTAACATTGTAAGGGGGAATTAACCCCATAGGCGAACTAAATTATTGTGTGCCTCTATTTGTGAGGGCTACGTACGCACGAGGTGACGAGAGTCCGTACACAACTACTAGCTATGCCTACGTCCGGGTAGTTTTAGGCTCACATCATGCCTTGTTGATATTATTATTGATTTATGTTTATTTTTTTCCTTGAGCGGGAGCAAGATTGAGTCTGTTTATTAATTGTTTTGAAAGGAGTTGAAATTGAAGAATTTAAGATTTTAAAGGTCTCATTTGAATTTCGTAATTTCGAAAAGAATTGAGGAATATTATAATAGCATAAGAAATCTAGGTGTAACTGCGTCGCATGTATGAGTCTCTTTACCCCGTGTAAGTTCCTTATAAAGCTTCAAGTTGAAATTTCCCTTATTTTGAAAAGAATCAAGAAAGAGATATGATTTTAATGTTAAATTTATATTTAACTTGTAACGACCCGACAAGTAGTTTTTACATTTATAGCCCCGATCACCTATTAACCGCTTCTCCCATATCTATTTCTGCAATTGTAACTTGCTGGGAGGTTTTATTTTTGTTTTTGGAGTGATTTGGAACACTTAGTCCCTAAACGAAAGCTTAAGTCTTAGAATTTTGACCGTAGTCGGAACTATATGAAAATAACTCCGAAATGGAGTTTCATCAGTTACGTTAACTCCGTTGGGTTATTTTGGACTTAGGAGCATGCCGAGACTGTATTTTGGAGGTCCGTAGATTATTTAGGCTTGAAATGGCGAAAGTCGAATTTTTAGTGATTTGGACCGGTAGTGAAAATTTTGATATCGGGGTCGGATTCTGATTCCGGAAGTTAGAGTAGGTCTGTAGTATTGAATATGACTTGTGTGCAAAATTTGAGGTCAATTGATTGTGGTTTGGTTGATTTCGGCATCGGTTGTAGAATGTTGAAGTTTTAAGTTTGTAAGATTTGAATTGGAGGGTAATTCACAATTTTTAGCATTGTTTGATGTGATTTGAGGGCTCTACTAAGTTCGTATGGTGTTTTAGATTGGTCGGTATGTTTGATTGGGGTCCCGGGGGCCTATGGCTTATTTAGGATGCTTAACGGGTCATTTTTTGACTTAAGGAGTTGGCAGTGTTTCCTGGTGTTCTGCAACTGGTTTCCTTCATCGCTATCGCGTAGAGTAATTGGGAGACAAGCTGGGTTATCTCTTCGCATTTGCCAAGAATGGGACGCGATCGCGTAGGTTCGTCAGGTTATGCATCGCGAACATGTGGGCTAGGCCGCGTTCGCGAAGAAGAAATAAGGCAGCAGTGGAATTGGGTGTTGTTCTTCGCGATCGCGTGAGGTCAGTCGTGATCGCGTAAGTCTGAAAAGCTATTTCATCGCATTGGTATGGAGAGTTACGCGTTCGTGTAGAGTAAAATAATGGGGAAGCGAAGTTGGTCTTCGCGATCGCGATTAAGGAAAAATATCTGGGCAGAATTAAAGTTCAAAATCGAGGGTTTTTGGTTCATAACTCAAATTTTGATTGAGAGCTCGGTAGAAGGCGAAATTTGGAGAGCTTTTCGGAAGAAATTTTTGGGTAATGATTTCTAACTCCTTTATAGTTATATTCTACCAATATATGATTGATTTCATCATTTAATTTCGAATTTTGGGGTTGAAATAGGGCAAACTTTGGAAGAACTTCTTCAACAAAGATTTCGAGTTTTAAAAGGGGATTTATTGTCGGATTTGAGTAATTTTTATATGGTTAGACTCGTGAGTGAATGAGTGTTCTTATTTTGTGACTTTTACCCGTTTTAGAGATGTGGGCCCCACATGTATGTTTTGAGTTAATTTCGAAATATTTGTTAAAGTGTTGATTTCATTAATTAGATGAGTCTATTATGGTTGTATTTATGATATGTAATTGCTTTTGGTTAGATTTGGGCCATTCAGAGTTGGATACTCGTGGCAAGAGCGTGGTTTCAGATTGATTTGAGCTTGGTTCGAGGTAAGTGGCTTGCCTAACTTTGTGTGGGGGAAATCCCCTTAAGATTTGAAACTATTGTGATATGTGAGTACCGTGTACGTGAGGTAACGAGTACGTACCATTTGAGAAATCGCCTTAAGATTTTCTTACTGAGCAGCAACCTGTTTTCCTTTTATTTTGAGTTATACCATTTAAATGAGTATTAATCTATTTTCATTCTTAATTGAGTTATTCCAATATGTGTAGCTATCTTGTTTAGTCTAATACAACATGTCTACGTGTACTAATTGCTTATGTGAACTCTGTGCAGCATGCTTAGTGAATTTCCTACTTTTTCCTTGACTGATACTTAGTATAAATCATAATATTTCGCGATATAGTTGTATTTCTATTGTTTGCGCTGCATATTTACTTTGGGACTACGGAACGGTATTTCGAGAGATCCCCCTGTACTGCATATTTACTTTGGAACTACGAAACGGTATTCCGGGAGATCCCCCTGTATTACATATTTACTTTGGGACTACAGAACGGTATTCCGGGAGACCCCCCTCTACTGCACATTTACGTTTGGGACTACGAGACGGTATCTCGGGAGATCCGCTGTTGTTATCTCTCTGTACTGATCTATTGTCTTCTATGATTTCATTCTTGCTAAATTTCAGTCTTTATTTTACTGCGGTATTTTATTCTATCTTTTTTTAATTAAATATATACCAGTAGGGCCCTGACCTGGCCTCGTCACTACTCGACCGAGGTTAGGCTTGGCACTTACAGGGTACCGATTGTGGTGTACTCATGCTACTCTTCTGCACATGTTTTTCGTGTGCAGATCCAGGTGCTCCTTATCAGTCGCACTATCATTGAGCCGAGACAACTTTTGGAGACTTCAAGGTATATCTTCCGCATCCGCAGACCTCAGAGTCCCCTTTTACTCTTCCCAATGTCCATTATCTTCTATATTTTCTTTTGATACACTCTGATGTATAAAGACACTAGATTTTCTTTCTATAGTTTGTGATTTACGATGCTCCGGATTTTGGAATTGCTGTGTATTTTTGAACAGTTAGTTGTTAAAATTATGTTTTTATTTTATTTATCGGCAAATGTTAGGCTTACCTAGTCGTAGAGACTAGGTGCCGTTACGACGTCATACAGAGGGGAAATTTGGGTTATGACATGACTTTGTCGCAAGTATAATCCGCGAGCGGGGAGATTCCTTAAATTTATATTTGACCGCGTCACACGTATGATTCACGAGCGGGGTATTTCCTTCTACTACTCTTATGGGATTGGGCCGTTCTCCTCATCAGGATTTATGTACCATACTCTCATGGGAGCGGGCCGTTCGCCTCGGCTGGTTAATAGATGCATCTATGGTTCGCGCCGTTCAACCCTCGATAGTGCACGTTTTACTTTTATGTTGGATCGGGCCGTACGCCTCGGCATTTCCTATATATATTATCCTCATGGAATTATGCGTAACATTTCGCAAGAAGCCAGTGTATCTGAGGGTATTTCCCTGATTTGGATTATGACGACCACTTTGATGAAATCCACGATATCTATTTACAGGCTCCGATTACGGAGGGAACTTGCTAGTTGAGAGCTTGAGTTAATGGTAAAGAGGAAAACATTGTACTACGTATTTTATACTTGATTATTTCATATATTTACTCTACCTCATATTCATTCACTTCTTTACTGTACCTGATATTATTGGACCACTAGTAAGTGTCAAAGTCGACCCCTCGTCACTACTTTTTCAGGGTTAGGCGGGATACTTACTGGGTACACGTTGATTTACATACTCATACTATACTTGCTGCACATTTTTGTGCAGGTACATATATGTTTAGCGGCCTCGTGGGCGTAGAGGCACGATTATGACAGGGACTTAGGCGAGTTGCATTTTGTACGATGCACCACAACCAGCAGAATCTCCTTCAGAGTATTGTATTCTCTTTTCTGTCCAAGTTGTATTCCGGACAGTTATTGTATTTTATTTTAAATTTTTAGAAAGGTCTCATGCACTTGTGACACCGGGTTCAGGGATGATTATGGGATGTTCAGTATTGAAATTTGTAAAACATTATTATTTTATTTTGTAAATTCATCTTTACTAGATAAATTGAAGTAAATATACGATTTCAAAAATATTTAAAATGAGAATTTACTGGTTATTGGTATTGGCTTGCCTGATAGTAGTGTCCGACGCCATCACGACCTTTCAAGGATTATTGGGTCGTGACAACATGATATCAGAGCATTAGGTTCACTTAGGTCTCACGAGTCTTGAGTGAGTCTAGTAGAGTCTTGCGGATCGATACAGAGACGTCTGTACTTATCTTCGAGGGGATACAAGGATGTTAAGAGCACTTCCCTTGTTGATTCCTCATAGTGCGATTTGATTCCCTTGAGGCTTAGGCCTTCATTTGTTTCCCATTCACTCCTATGTGACGTGCAGCGTTGGTTATACATCGGGAATTGAGGAATTGTAATGGTATTACAGATGTGGTGCGGGTTGTTTCTCCTTGTGTAGTTGATTGGACTATTGTCGTCGCCTTTTGGAAGGATATTCTGTCATTTCATCTCAGTAACAGTACTTCTGAGAGCTTTGAGGCTATGTATATGTTGCCATGATGCTTAGGAGTTGTTATCGCACAATATGGATGTGATGATAGGATGCTTGCCTATGTGTCGCAGCAGTGAATGACTTGGAAGGAGGTTTACTTAGTGCATGGTTCTGAGATTCAGTATCTTATTTCGGCGAAGGAAAATCAATTGGCCAATGAATGTACAGATTTGGGTTGATGGAGTAATGAGTCTTGGTATTTTCTAGTGTGATGGAATCTTCATCCGAGGTGTGGTATCGTCGTCCTTGATTGAATGTTTTGAGTTCACCGGTGTTATAATTTTCTTTGATTCGCCTTTTGGGCAGGGTGTCATATGGGTTCTGTGGTAGGATGACTACACGCCTTGAGAAAGTTTAGAGTGATTTGGGATTCATGGTAGACCGTGACTAGGTCTACAGACTTAATTTAGAGTATTGGCTACTATATTAAGGAAGATTGGGTGTGACAGGAGGGAGTTGCTTGATATAAAGAAGGATACAACATGACTTTGGGTTGGTATGTATTGTCGCACCTTTAGTTGATGTCCATGAGGAGTGAGCAGACCTGTACATTTGGTGAATGAGCACGAGCTCAGGATGGGTTACTGATTTCATAATTATTGTACCTAGTGCAACGACATTGGATGATGTCGGCATGAAATTTTCACAGGTAGGTTATCTCTTGTGAGCAGGCTAGAGGTTGCGTGGTGTTGATGGGGCTGCACGAAAGAATTCTACTAGTTATCCGGCAAGAGGTCGAATATGTGAATATGGTTAGTGATTCATAGTGTTCATGAAAGGTCAGATGGAAGGATTTCGAGGAATTTGGCAACTTGGTTGTGCAAGATCAGTTCAACGATGAAGAAATAATCTTGGGGGATTCTAGAGTTATGCAATGGTAGCTTCAAGCTAAGTAGGAGAGTTCCACCGCCTACGGTTGGATTGCAAGGTCGGCTAATTGTGAGCTTTTTGGTTATCGGCATATTGGTGGGATATTATGACTAAGGAAGAGAGAACATCAACGGTAATTTGAGAAAATGATTGAGGAATGTGTGCTATAGTAGGCCTTATTTACTCATGTTCAGGCCTTGGGAAGACTCAGAGTTTATGTTTCGTATAGATATGATTTACAAGGAAAGTGATTCGGTCGGGTGCTTGTTGAGAGAGTGTTCATGTGCTAGCAAAGACATGGAGTGGATTATATCCGGGACTAGGTCGTAATGGGTGACTCTTAACAACGGTCCTAGTGGATTCAAAAGTTAAAGAGCGGTGCCTAAGGATTTCGAGCTTGTAGTATGGTTAAGTATCAAGCTTTTGCAGCAGATTATGAAAGAGGCTTGGAGTGTTCTATGTTATCTTCGGGTTGCGGTGTAGCATTGGAGGAATGGAAGAAAATTACTTCGGATTCAAAGAGGGATGTTCCAGAATATGTGTACCAATTGAAGATCCGAACATGCACACAAGGAGGGTTTGAGATGGTTTGTGGGATTTGAGACAGCGTGGTCTCATGAAATAAGGTCACTCGAGATGAGTGAGGAATTAGATCCGTGATGTAACGATTGGAGCTATTATTATTATTTCTAAGATAAGTTAAGAATAAATTGGAAAAGGACGGGTCGGCTAACAATGGTTGATTTGGCATGATGGTGGCAATGATCAGTTCTTTCAGCGTATTGTGTTATGCATGTGATTTGAGGCGATACGTGCGAGGCTTGACTGCCGCCGTAATTGATTTTATTTGGAGGAATTCAAGTATTATGGCATGTTATGTGTAGATAGATCCCGGAAGAGTTATGGTGGTTTAGACCACTACTCGAGGTTGGTATTTTCTGCGGATATGACAATTCAGTCACGTGTTATAATGGTTCTCTTGAAATGAGTTAAGTAGAAGGTTTCTATATGATGAAGTGTTTACCCTATTAGTGGTTCAGGAGTTATGATGAAATTCTTGTACTCTTGAGCATTGGCGTGATTTGGTGCATCAAGTAGCATGGGGTTCGAAAGTGGGGGATTCGAGATCGCAGTTCGGTGTTGACAAGGATGTCACAAGCTCGGATGAGTAGGAAAAGGAATTTAGATGTTTAGAACAAGCTGGTATTGTCTCCAGCGTCACTTGAGATCAGTGTCCTGTGTAAGAGGCTTTGCGTAATGATTGCGATATATTTATATGCTTTACAACATTAGTGTGACCGGTGGTATGGATGTGCAGATTTGTTACCTGGTATGGAAGGTCGTAGGAGCGTGTCCCACGGAAAGATTGTGTAAGAGTGGCATTTAGTCACTTGATTTAGTGGATATTGAAACCAAGTATGAAGATTGTGGTAATATCGCTGGTTCGAGAATTTATGCCTGGAGGGCGCTCGGTTTACTTGGTTGTGGACTGTGGAAGTTTGTTCCGATTATGATGACTGTTCTTGTGTGTTATGGGAAAAAGGAGTTATTATGGATCCTTGAAAGGTTATTAACCTAGTACGGTGCGATCAGAATTGGCTTGAGGTATGTGGATAGATTTAAATATGAATATGGGCTCTATATCAGGCCGGATGTATTTATTTCAGCATAGCACTCCTTGTGTAGGAGTATTCAGACGTTGGATGTCGTCTCGTCATCATCTATTTCATGTAATACTATATTATGCCATGGGAGTTGTGAAACGACTTGGTAAATTTCTTATGTGTTGGGGTTCCGCATAGCACTGGTGTCATGTGAGCAGGATGGCTCTCGAGATTCAAACCATATATCGCTCCTTAGTTGTGCTTTAGTTTTGTAGCGTATGGCGCTATCTGTCTCCCCAGGGATGGTATTATGCACTTAGCGTGCTTGTGGCCGATATTCGAGTATTTAGTAGTAATGAGCATTCTAGCTCAGTAAGTATCTCTTTATGTGGATTCTATGTTTTGATCGGGTGGCACGCAGCCACGGGTATATTATTTGGATCGGGTTGCATGCCGCAACAGGGGGATGTTGATTATAGTCCCCTATATCTATTTTCATGTGGTTTGTTTCCCATTTTCTGGGGAAGGTTCATAACACCTTTTCGGTTGTCTAATTAGTTGTGTGGGTTGAGTAGTCCCTTCCAGAGATTCATTTCCCATATGTATCACGTTCGAGTTCGTAGCTTATTGGCACATTACGGCATCATATGAGACTTTTGGTCATGTCTGGGGTGGCTTGTTGCCTGAGCAACTTATACTGGGTGAGACGAGATTTTTGGGATCTGGGATCAGTGCAATCGGATTATATGAAGTATATTAAAGAGAAAATACCATTATTTGGTTCATAATGGGGTGATGATTCTAGTCAAAGGGAGAGAATAAGTGATTTGTTGACTCTACAGTTGGTTATGAATTTCTACACATCTCTTCTGTCGTGGAGGTATTACAAGAGTTGGAACAAGATTTATATATGTCATTAGGTGCATGGTGAGCATCAGATTCAGGGAATGTCGGCTATTATGATCAGAAAATATTATTATCCTCATGTGAATGTTGCAGTGCATGGTGTGAATTCGGCAAAGGTATGCAGTCGTGTTCTGGTACATCATGTGGTGATTGATACAGTGTTCGTATGTTGGAAGTAGGCATGGTAGAGAATTCCGGATGTTAAAACTGGGCTCTAAGGCTTATTTGGCTAAATAAAAGAAAATATCTTCAGATTTGATCGAGCTAATGTGCTCAACTGAGTTGTGGTAGCACGGGTAGATGCACGAGGTGGTAAACAGTGATTTTAGACAACCCCAACACAGTTCATAGCACGTTCGAGGACGAACGTATCAGCAATTTGAGGCCATGAGCAACTTCACTTCAAATATTATGACTTGTACGCGTAGTCGGAATTGAGATTCAGGGAGTTCAGAGTTGATTTGGAAAGCAAATTTCCATTTCGGAAGCTTTAAGTTGGAAGAATTGACTAAGGTTGGATCTTTGAGTAAATGGCCTCGGAATTGGGATTTGAAGGTTCCAGCAGGTTCATATGATGATTTCGGACTTGGGCGTATGTTCGGATCGGATTTTGGGTGCCCGGGAGCGTTTCGGCACCTATTGTGGAAGTTAGCATTTTGGAAGAATTCCATACATTTGGGTGGAAATGCATTTCGATGTTATCAATGTCCGTTTGGAATTCCAAGTCTGGGAATAACCCCGTATGGATTCCGGTATTGGGAGCGCGCCCGGAAGTGGATTTGGAGGTCGATAGGTCATTTTGGAGTCATTTGGCTAAAGTTAGAAATTTGAAGGTTTTTGAGAAGTTTGACCGGAAGTGGACTTTTTGATATCGGGGTCGAAATCCGATTCTGGAAGTTGGAATAGGTCTGTAATGTCAATTATGACTTGTGTGCAATATTTGAGGTCAATCAGAAGTGATTGGATAGGTTTCGACATCGATTGTAGAAGTTGAAGTTTCAAAGTTCATTAAGTCTGAATTGGGGTGCGATTCATGATTTTGAGGTTGTTTGATGTGATTTGAGGTCTCGAGCAAGTTTGTATTATGCTATGGGACAAGTTGGTATGATTGGACGGGGTCCCGTGGGCCTCGGGTGTGTTTCGGGGTGGTTTCGGACCAAACAAAATTATTTGCTGCTGATGTATCTGGTTTCCTTCTTTGCGAATGGGAAGGTTGAGACGCGAACGCGGTGAAAAACTTGAGGAACCTACGCGAACGTGAGTGGGGAGTCGCAAACGCGTAGAAGGAAATGAGGACTGGGACTGAGGATCTTTGGCCTACGCGAACACGAGACTGGGTATGCGAACGCGAAGAAGTAAGGGTGGAAAGCTTCGCGAACGATTCATGAGGAACGCGAATGCGAAGAGGAATATGGGGGAAGTGTGTCTTTAGTCGTCTCGATCGCGATGGTCTTATCGCGATCGCGAAGAAGGGCGGACCTGGGCAGTGAAGTTATATATACGGTGTTTGGCCATTTTCCTCCATATTTCATTTTGGTTGGGCGATATTTGGAGCTTTTGAAGAGGAGATTTCATAATCTATTATGAGGTAAGTAATTCCCGCACTTTGTGAGTTAAATACATGGGTTGTATATGGATTTATACATGAAACTTTGTTGAAATTTGGAGATTTTGAAGGAAAACCTAAAAATTTATATTTTTGGATTTTGACCACTAATTCAGGAATAAAATTGGGAGCTAGGCTATGGGTAATGGTTATCTTCAAATATTTTCGGAATCCGGGCACGTGGGCCTGAGGGTGATTTTTATTGACTTTTCGAATGGGGTTAGAAATTTTTATAAATTGGATTATATTGAGTATTTGAGTATATATTAATAGATTTGCATAATCAATGGCTAGTTTTGGAGCGTTGTGCATCGATTCAAGTTGTTTGAAAGTCCCGGAAGCCAATTATGGAATTTCAGAGCGAGGTAAGTCTCCTTTCTAATCTTGTAAGGGGGAATTAACCCCATAGGTGAACTTAATTATTGTGTGCCTCAATTTGTGGGGGATAAATATGCATGAGGTGACGAGAGTCCGTACGTAGCTACTAGCTATGCGGTAGTTTTAGGCTCACATCATACCTTGTTGATATTATTATTGATTTATGTTTATTGTTTGACTTGAGCGGGAGCGAGATTGAGTCTGCTTATTAAATGTTTTAAAAGGAGTTGAAATTGAAGAATTTAAGATTTTAAAGGTTTCATTTGAACTTCGTAATTTCGAAAATAATTGAGGAATATTATAATAGCTTAAGAAATCTAGGTATAACCGCGTCGTATGTATGATTCGCGAGTGAATGGGTGTTCGTATTTTGTGACTATTACCCGATTTTGAGACGTTGGCCCCACATGCGATTTTTGAGTTAATTTCAAAATATTTGTTAAAGTGTTGATTTCATTAATTAGATGAGTCTATTATGGTTGTATTTATGATATGTAATTGCTTTTTGTTAGATTTGGGCCATTCGGAGTTGGATACTCGTGGCAAGAGCGTGGTTTCAGATTGATTTGAGCTTGGTTCGAGGTAAGTGGCTTGCCTAACTTTGTGTGGGGGAAATCCCCTTAATATTTGGAACTATTGTGATATGTGAGCGCCGTGTACGTGAGGTAACGAGTACGTACTATTTGAGAAATCCCCTTAAGATTTTCTTACCGAGCAGCAACCTGTTTTCCTTTTATTTTGAGTTGTACCATTTTAATGAGTATTAATCTATTTTTATTCTTAATTGAGTTATTCCAATATGTGTAGCTATCCTGTTTAGTCTAATACAACATGTCTACGTGTCCTAATTGCTTATGTGAACTCTTGGCAGCATGCTTAGTGAATTTCCTGCTTTTTCCTTAACTGATACTTAGTATAAATTATAGGATTTCGCGATGTAGTTGTATTTCTATTGTTTGCACTGCATATTTACTTTGAAACTACGGAACGGTATTCTGGGAGATCCCCCTGTACTGCATATTTACTTTGGGACTATGGAACGGTATTCCGGGAGATTCCCCTGTATTACATATTTACTTTGGGACTACAGAACGGTATTCCGGGAGACCCCCCTCTACTGCACATTTACGTTTGGGACTATGAGACGGTATCTCGGGAGATCCCCTATTGTTATCTCTGTGTACTGATCTGTTGTCTTCTATGGTTTCATTCTTGTTAAATTTCAGTCTTTATTTTACTGCGGTATTTCATTCTATCTTGTTTTATTAAATATATACTAGTAGGGCCCTGACCTGGCCTCGTCACTACTCGACCGAGGTTAGACTTGGCAGTTACTGGGTACCAATTGTGGTGTACTCATGCTACTCTTCTGCACATGTTTTTCGTGTGCAGATCTAGATGCTCCTTATCAGCAGCACTATCATTGAGCCGGGATAACTTTGGAGACTTCAAGGTATATCTTCCACATCCGCAGACTTCAGAGTCCCCTTTTACTCTTCCCCATGTCCATTATCTTCTGTATTTTCTTTTGATAGACTCTGATGTATAGAAACACTAGATTTACTTTCTGTAGTTTGTGATTTACGATGTTCCAAATTTTTGGATTGCTGTGTATTTTTGAACAGTTAGTTGTTAAAATTATGTTTTCATTTTATTATTCCGCAAATGTTAGGCTTACCTAGTCGGAGAGACTAGGTGCCGTTACGACGTCATACAGAGGGGAAATTTGGGTTGTGACATGACCGCGTCGCAAGTATAATCCGCGAGCGGGGAGATTTCTTAAATTTATATTTGACCGCGTCGTACGTATGATTCGTGAGCGGGGTATTTCCTTCTACCACTCTTATAAGATTGGGCCATTCGCCTCGGCAAGATTTATGTACCACACTCTCATGGGAGCAGGTCGTTCGCCTCGGCAGGTTAATAGATGCATCTATGGTTCGCGCCGTTCGACCCTCGATAGTGCATATTTTACTTTTATGTTGGATAGGGCCGTACGCTTCGGCATTTCCTATATATATTATCCTTATGGAATTGTGCGTAACGTGTTGCAAGAAGCCCGTGTATCTGAGGGTATTTCCCTGATTTGGATTATGACGACCACATTGATGAAATCCACGATATCTATATACAGGCTTCGGTTACGGAGGGAACTTGCTAGTTGAGAGCTTGAGTTAATGGTAAAGAGGAAAAGATTGTACTACGTATTTTATACTTGTTTATTGCATATATTTACTCTGTCTTATATTCATTCACTTCTTTACTGTACCTGATATTATTGGACCACTAGTAAGTGTCGAAGTCGACCCCTCGTCACTACTTCTTCAGGGTTAGGCGGGATACTTACTGGGTACGCGTTGATTTACGTACTCATACTATACTTGCTGCACATATTTGTGCAGGTACACATATCTTTAGCGACTTCGTTGGCGCAGAGGTGCGATTATGATAGGGACTTAGGTGAGTTGTATTCTGTACGACGCACCGCAGCCAGCAGAGTCTCCTTCAGAGTATTGTATTCTCTTTCCTGTCCAAGTTGTATTCCGAACAGTTATTTTATTTTATTTTAAATTTCTATAAAGGGCTCATGCACTTGTGACACCGGGTTCAGGGATGATTATGGGATGTTCAGTATTGAAATTTGTAAAACATTATTATTTTATTCTGTAAATTCATCTTTACTAGATAAATTGAAGTAAATCTACGATTTCAAAAATATTTAAAATGATAATTTACTGGTTATTGGTGTTGGCTTGCCTGACAGTATTGTACGACGCCATCACGACCTTTCAAGGATTGTTGGGTTGTGACAATATGGTATCAGAGTACTAGGTTCACTTAGGTCTCACGAGTCATGAGTGAGTCTAGTGGAGTCTTGCGGATCGGTACAGAGACGTCTGTACTTATCTTCGAGGGGTTACAAGGATGTTAAGAGCACTTCCCTTATTAATTCCTCATCGTGCAATTTGATTCCCTTGAGGCTTAGGCCTTCATTTCTTTCCCATTCACTCCTATGTGACGTGAAGCGCTGGTTATACATTGGGAATTGAGAAATTATAATGGTACTACAGATGTGGTGCAAGATGTTTCTCCTTGCGTAGTTGATAGGACTATTGTTGTCGCCTTGTGGAAGGATATTCTATCATTTCAGCTCAGTAACAATACTTCTGAGAGCTTTGAGGCTATGTACAGGTTGCTATGATACTCAGGATTGGTTATCGCACAATATGGATGTGATGATAGAATGCTTGCCTATGTGTCGCAGCAGTGAATGACTTGGAAGGAGGTTTACTTAGTGCATGGTTCCGAGATTCAGTATCTTATTTCGGAGAAGGAAAATCAATTGGCCTATGAATGTATAGATTTGGGTTGATGGGGCAATGAGGCTTGGTATTTTCTAGTGTGATGGAATCTTCATCCGAGGTGTGGTATCGTCGTCCTTGATTGAATGTGTTGAGTTCGCCGGTGTTATTTTGCCTTTGGGGCAGGGTGTCATATAGGTTCTGTGGTAGGATGACTACACGCCTTGAGAAAGTTTTGAGTTATTTGGGATTAATGGTGGACCGTGACTAGGTCTACTGACTTAATTTGGAGTATTGACTACTATATTGAGGAGGATTGGGTGTGACAGGAGGGAGTTGCTTAATATAAAGAAGGATACAACATAACTTTGGGTTGGTATGTATTGTCGCACCTTTAGTTGATGTCCATGAGGAGTGAGCGGACCTGTACAGCTGGTGAATGAGCACAGGCTCAGGATGGGTTACTGATTTCGTAATTATTGTACTTAGTGCAGCGACATTGGATGATGTCGGCATGGAATTTCCACAGGTAGGTTATCTCTTGTGAGCATGCTAGAGGTTGCGTGGTGTTGATGGGGCTGTCACGAAATAATTCTACTGGTTATCCGGCAAGAGGTCGAATATGTGAATATGGTTAGTGATTCATAGTGTTCATGAAAGGTCAGATGGAAGGATTTCGAGGAATTTGGCGAGTTGGTTGTGCAAGATCAGTTCAACGATGAAAAAAGAATCTTGGCGGGTTCTAGAGTTATGCAATGGTAGCTTCATGCTAAGTAAGAGAGTTCCACCGCCTACGGTTGGATTGTAAGGTCGGCTAATTGTGATCTTTCTGGTTATCGACATATTGGTGGGATATTATGACTAAGGAAGAGAGAACATCAACGGTAATTTGAGCAAATTATTGAGGAATGTGTGCTATAGTAGGCCTTATTGACTCATGTTCATGCCTTGGAAAGACTCAGAGTTTATGTTTCATGTAGATATGATGTACAAGGAAAGTGATTCAGTCGGGTGCTTGTTGAGAGAGTGTTCATGTGCTAGCAAAGCCATGGAGTTGATTATATTCGGGACTAGGTCGGAATGGGTGACTCTCAACAACGGTCCTAGTGGATTCAAAAGTTAAAGAGCGGTGCCTAAGGATTTCGAGCTTGTAGTATGGTTAAGTATCGAGCTTTTGCAGTAGATTATGAAAGGGGCTTGGAGTGTTCTATGTTATCTTCGGGTTGCGGTGTAGCATTGGAGGAATGGAAGAAAATAACTTCGGATTCAAAGAGGGATTTTCCAGAATCTGTGTACCAGTTGAAGATGCGAACATGCGCACAAAGAGGGTTTGAGATGGTTTGTGGGATTTGAGACAGCGTGATCTCGTGAAATAAGGTTACTCGAGATGAGTGCGGAATTAGATCCGTGATGTAACGATTGGAGCTATTATTATTATTATTTCTAAGACAAGTTAATTATAAATTGGGAAAGGACAGGTCGGCTAACAATGGTTGATTTGGCATGATGATGGAAATGATCAGTTCTTTCAGCGTATTTAGTTATGCATGTGATTTGTGGCAGTACGTGCGAGGCTTGACTGCCTCCGTAATTGATTTTATTTGGAGGAATTCAAGTATTATGGCATGTTATGTGTAGATAGATCCCAGAAGAGTTTTGGTGGTTTAGACCACTAATCGAGGTTGGTATTTTCTGCGGATATGAGAATTCTGTCACATGTTGCAATGGTTCTCTTGAAATGAGTTAAGTAGAAGGTTTCTATATGATGAAGTGTTTACCCTATTAGTGGTTCAGGAGTTATGATGAAATTCTTGTACTCTTGCGCATTGGCGTGATTTAATGCATCAAGTAGCATGGGATTCGAAAGTTGGGGATTCGAGATTGCGGTTTGGTGTTTACAAGGATGTCACATGCTCGGATGAGTAGGAAAAGGAATTTAGATGTTTAGAACAAGCTAGTATTGTCTCCAGCGTCACCTAAGATCAGTGTCCTGTGTAAGAGGCTTTGTGTACTGATTGCAAATTCTTTATATGCTTTACAACATTAGTGTGACTGGTGGTATGGATGTGCAGATTTGTTACCTGGTATGGAAGGTCGTGGGAGCGTGTCCCACGAAAAGATTGTGTAAGAGTGGAATTTAGTCACTTGATTGATTGAAGATTGAAACCAAGTATGAAGATTGTGGTAATATCGCTGGTTCGAGAATTTATGCCTGGAGGGCGCTCAGTTTACTTGGTTATGGACTGTGGAAGTTTGTTCCGGTTATGACGACTGTTCTTGTGTGTTATGGGAAAAGGGGTTATTATGGATCCTTGAAAGGTTATTAACCTAGTACGGTGCTATCAGAATTGGCTTGAGGTTTGTGGATAGATTTAAATATGAATATGGGCTCTATATCAGGCCGGATGTGTTTATTTCAGCATAGCACTCATTGTGTAGGAGTATTCAGACGTTGGATGTCGTCTCGTCATCATCTATTTCATGTAATACTATATTGTGCCATGGGAGTTGTGAAACGACTTGGTAAATTTCATATGTGTTGAGGTTCCGCATAGCGCTGGTGTCATGTGAGCAGGATGGCTCTCGAGATTCAAACCATATATCGCTCCTTAGTTGTGCTTGAGTTTTGTAGCGTATGGCGCTATATGTCTCCCCAAGGATGGTATTATGCACTTAGCGTGCTTGTGGCTGATATTCGAGTATTTAGTAGTAATGAGCATTCTAGCTCAGTAAGTATCTCTTTATGTGGATTTTATGTGTGAATCGGGTGGCACGCCGGCACGGGTATATTATTTGGATCGGGTTGCATGCCGCAACAGGGGGATGTTGATTATAGTCCCCTATATCTATTTTCGTGTGGTTTGTTTTCCATTTTCTGGGGAAGGTTCATAATACCTTTTCGGTTGTCTAATTAGTTGTGTGGGTTGAGTAGTCCCTTCCAGAGATTCATTTCCCTTATGTATCACGTTCGAGTTCGTAGCTTATTGGCACGTTGCGGCATCATATGAGACTTTTGGTCATGTCTGGGGTGGCTTGTTGCCTGAGCAACTTATAATGGGTGAGACGAGATTTTTGGGATCTGGGATCAGTGCGATCGGAATATATGAAGTGTATTAAAGAGCAAATACCATTATTTGTTTCATAATGGGGTAATGATTCTAGTTAAAAGGAGAGATTAAGTGATTTGTTGACTTTGCAGTTGGTTATGAATTTCTACACATCGCTTCCGTTGTGGCGGTATTGCAAGAGTTGGAACCAAATTTATATATGTCATGAGGTGCATGGTGAGCATCAGATTCGGGGAATGTCGGCTATTATGATCAGAAAATGTTATTATGGTCATGTGAATGTTGCAGTGCATGTTGTTAATTCGGCAAAGGTATGCAGTCGTGTTCTGGTACATCATGTGGTGATTGATATGATGTTCGTATGTTGGAAGCAGGCCTGGTAGAGAATTTCGGATGTTGGAACTGGGCTCTAAGGCTTATTTGCCTAAATAAAAGAGAATATCTTCAGATTTGATCGAGCTAATGTGCTCAATTAAGTTGTAGTAGCACTGGTAGGTGCACAAGATGGTAAACAGTGATTTTGGACAACCCCAATGCAGTTCTTAGCACGTTCGAGGATGAACGTATGTTTAAGTGAGAGATAATGTAATCAACTGACCGGTCATTTTGAGCTTTAGCGCATCGTTCAACAATTTGAGGTCATGAGCAACTTCACTTCAGGTATTATGACTTGTACGCGTAGTCGGAATTGAGATTCAGGGAGTTCAGAGTTGATTTGGAAAGAAAATTCCCATTTCGGAAGCTTTAAGTTGGAAGAATTGACTAAGGTTGGATTTTTGAGTAAATGCCTCGGAATCGGGATTTGAAGGTTCCAGCAGGTTCATATGATGATTTCGGACTTGGGCGTATGTTCGGATCAGGATTTGGATGCCCAGGAGCATTTTGGCACCTATTGTGGAAGTTAGCATTTTGGAAGAATTCCATAAATTTGGGTTGAAATGCATTTCGATGTTATCGATGTCCGTTTAGAATTCCGAGTCTGGGAATAGCTCCGTGTGGAGTATTGGGAGCGCGTCCGGAAGTGGATTTGGACGTCCGTAGGTCATTTTGGAGTCATTTGGCTAAAGTTAGAAATTTGAAGGTTTTTGAGAAGTTTGACCGGAAGTGGACTTTTGATATCGGGGTCGGAATCCGATTCCGGAAGTTGGAATAGGCCCATAATGTCAATTATGACTTGTGTGCAATATTTGAGGTCAATCGGACGTGATTTGATAGGTTTCGGCATTGATTGTAGAAGTTGAAGTTTCAAAGTTCATTAAGTTTGAATTGGGGTGCGATTCATGATTTTGAGGTTGTTTGATGTGATTTGAGGTCTCGAGCAAGTTTGCGTTATGCTATGGGACTGGTTGGTATGATTGGACGGGGTCCCGGGGGCCTCAGGTGTGTTTCGGGGTGGTTTCAGACCAAAACGGAATGATTTGCTGTTGTTGTATCTGGTTTCCTTCTTTGCGAATGCGAAGGGAGTCCCGCGTTCGCGAAGAGGAACTTTGAGGCTGCTGGGATTTGTCCTTCTCGAACGCGAAGGTTGAGACGCGAACGCGGTGAAGAACTTGAGGAACCTATGCGAACGCGAGTGGGGAGTCGCGAACGCGTAGAAGGAAATGAGGACTGGGCATGAGGATTTTTGGCCTACGCGAACGCGAGACTGGGTATGCGAACGCGAAGAAGTAAGGGCAGAAAGCTTCGCGAACGATTCATGAGGAATGCGAACGCGAAGAGTAATTTGGGGGAAGTGTGTCTTTCGCCTTTGCGATCGCGATGGTCTTTCCACGATCGCAAAGTAGGGCGGACCTGGGCAGTGAAGTTTTATATACGGTGTTTGGCCATTTTCCTCCACATTTCATTTTGGTTGGGCAATATTTGGAGCTTTTGAAGAGGAGATTTCATAATCTATTATGAGGTAAGTAATTCCCGCACTTTGTGAGTTAAATACATGGGTTGTATATGGATTTATACATGAAAAATTGTTGAAATTTGGGGATTTTGAAGGAAAACCTAAAAATTTATAATTTTGGATTTTGACCATGAATTCGGGCATGAAATTGGGAGTGAACCATATATTTGAGTTCTTGAGGCTATGGGTAACGGTTATCTTCAAATAGTTTCGGAATTCGGGCACGTGGGCCTGAGGGTGATTTTCATTGACTTTTCGAATGGGGTTAGAAATTGTTATAAATTGGATTATATTGAGTCTTTGAGTATATATTAATGAGTTTGCATAATCATTCGCTAGTTTTGGAGCGTTGCATCGATTCAAGTTGTTTGAAGGTCCTGGAAGCCGGTTATGGAATTTCGGAGTGAGGTAAGTCTCCTTTCTAATCTTGTAAGGGGGAATTAACCCCATAGGTGCCTCTATTTGTGGGGGCTACATATGCACCAGGCGACGAGAGTCCGTAGGTAACTACTAGTTATGCGGTAGTTTTAGGCTCACATCATGCCTTGTTGATATTATTATTGATTTATGTTTATTGTTTGACTTGAGCAGGAGAGAGATTGAGTCTGCTTATTAAATGTTTTGAAAGGAGTTGAAATTGAAGAATTTAAGATTTTAAAGGTTTCATTTGAACTTCGTAATTTCGAAAAGAATTGAGGAATATTATAATAGCTTAAGAAATCTAGGTGTAACCGCGTCGTATGTATGATTCGCGAGTGGGGTAATTTCCTTAAAAAGCTTTAAGTTAAAATTTCCCTTATTTTGAAAAGAATCAAGAAAGATATATGATTTTAATGTTAAATTTATATTTGACCGCGTCGCAAGTATGATCCGCGAGCGGGGAGATTCCTTAAATTTATATTTGACCGCGTCGCACGTTTGATTCACGAACGAGGTATTTCCTTCTACCACTCTTATGGGATCGGGCCGTTCGCCTCAGCATTATTTATTTACCACACTCTCATGGGAGCGGGCCGTTAACCTCGGCAAGTTAATAGATGCATCTATGGTTTGCGCCGTTTGACCCTCGGCAGTGCACATTTTACTTTTATGTTGGATCGGGCCATACGCCTCGGCATTTCCTATATATATATATATATATATATATATATTATCCTCATAGAATCGTGCGTAACGTTTGGCAAGAAGTCAGTGTATCTGAGGGTTTTTCCCTGATTTGGATTATGACAACCTCTTTGATGAAATCCACTATATCTATATATATGCTGCGGTTACGGAGGTAACTTGCTAGTTGAGAGCTTGAGTAAATTATAAAGAGGAAAATTGTACTACGTATTTTATACTTGTTTGTTTCATATATTTACTCTGGCTCATATTCATTCACTTCTTTACTGTACCTGATACTATTGGACCACTAGTAAGTGT
>AWOL01S0002181.1:64053-78695 GCA_000715115.1 Nicotiana otophora
TTTCCCTGATTTGGATTATGACGACCTCTTTGATGAAATCCACGATATCTATATACATGCTCCGGTTACGGAGGGAACTTGCTAGTTGAGAGCTTGAGTAAATGGTAAAGAGGAAAAACTTGTACTACCTATTTTATACTTGTTTGTTTCATATATTTACTCTGTCTCATATTCATTCACTTCTTTACTATAGCTGATATTATTGGACCACTAGTAAGTGCCGAAGTCGACCCCTCGTCACTACTTCTTCGGGGTTAGGCGGAATACTTACTAAGTACGCGTTGATTTACGTACACATAATACGCTTGTTGTACATTTTTGTGCAGGTACACATATGTTTAGCGGCCTCGTGGGCGCAGAGGCGCGATTATGACGGGGACTTAGTTGAGCTGCATTCTGTACAACGCACCGCAGCCAGTAGAGTCTCCTTTAGAGTATTGTATTCTCTTTCCTGTCCAAGATGTATTCCGGACAGTTATTGTATTTTATTTTAAATTTCTAGAAAGGGCTCATGCACTTGTGACACCGGGTTCTGGGATGATTATGGGATGTTCAGTATTAAAATTTGTAAAACATTTTTATTTTGTTATGTAAATTCATCTTTACTAGATAAATTGAAGTAAATCTACGATTTCAAAAATATTTAAAATGAGAATTTACTGGTTATTGGTGTTGGCTTACCTAGAAGTAGTGTCCGGCGCCATCACGACCTTTCAAGTATTGTTGGGTCGTGACATTGAAAATCAATATTATAAATATTAAAGGAATAATAAAATAATGACTATTTTTAATATTTATAACTTTGAAATCAATTAAAATATTATGATTAAAGTATTAACTTAATTGTCTATTTTTGTTGACTAGTTTCTATGTACGTGTTTCACACGTAACAGACCAACAAAGAAGAGAAAGATGAAAAAATAATAAAACAGTAAAGTAAGTACAATACAATAGACACGACTAAAAATAAACATTGTTAAATTTATGCAACTTATTTCTTATAAAATATCACTTGTTTAGCTAATTCATACCATATAGGAGTATATTTTTGTCACGACCCAAAATCCCACTACAGGAGTCGTGATGGCACCTAGTCTTTAAGACTAGGTAAGCCGATTACAATTACCTTTTGAAGCTATTTTTTTATAATTTTTATAAACCAACAGCAGAAATAATCACAATATACAACCTCCCAAGACTAGCAGTATTGAGTCACGAACTCTAATTGAATACATGGAATAATCGCGAAGACCGAATATACAATACTATTTGATTTCAAATTAACATTGCAATGAAATAAAAAGACTTCAAGGGACTGCGATGACCAAGCAGCTATACTTTGAATCTTTACGATCACGCTTTAACTCTGCTCAAGTCCGATACCTCCAATACCCGGCTCTGCACAAAAATGTGCTGAAGTGTAGAGTGAGCACACCACAACGGTGCCCAGTAAGTATTAAGACTAACCTCAATGGAGTAGAGACGAGGTACAGTCAAGACACTCACTAGTCTAATAACATGTGCAATATTATATACAAAATACTAGGAAACAATAACAACAAGGGTAGGATAAAACAACCAGTGATATGCACAACAGACAACAAGAATACCATTAATATCCCTTAACAATTAATAAACACAATTACACCCAATTAAATCAAGACCTTCAAATAAATATCTTTCACATATAATTCCTTCATATAATTCTTTTTGAATAAAAATCCTTCCAAATAAATATTTTGAATATAATTCTTTCAACTAAAAAGTCACCATGTGACACCTCATTTCATAATCATAAAACAATACGGGTCTCAGCCCATTTTTATATTTTTCGTAAACACGGGTCTCAGCCCATTTTCATATTTTCACGGCACCTCGTGCCCATAATTAAATCATCATGTTTCCTCATCACCTCGTGCCCTCAATTCATATCCCAACTGCACGAACAACTCACGTATCAAATATCCTCAATGTATATAAGATCCACATGATCAATCTATTTCCACTAAAGTGAGTTTAAAAGTTTTAAATCAAGTAAGAAATCAACAAAGAATTCAATTTATTTTTAGGATCCATTTTCACTTAAATTAAGGCATCAAATAAACTACTGGTTTGGTTGTAAAACTATTTAAGGCATCGAAAATCAGTAAGAAAATCCAGAAAAATACTTCTTCAGAGTCACGTGCTAAAAAGATAAAGCCAACACAATATAACTGGGAACACAAAACATATGATAATAAAGTCAACTAGTACATCACGGAAGAAGACAATAATTTACATATTCAATGAAACAAAATCACCAAGACAAGAACAAAAATAAAGAAATATCAACAGGGCACTCCCGAGGTACCGCCTCGGAGTCCCAAATCATAAATAAATTCACAATATCTCATTTTTTTATATTACCGCGGGAGTCTTCACATTTAATTTTTAAATAAATTATTTTTCCCGAAATGATATCCCGCGTTTTAGCCATCCTTATCACACCGCATGACTCCTAGTAGTTCCCCTACTAGCCACGCATTTCAAGCCACCCTTATCTCACCGCATGCATTTCAACACCCTGACCTTATATCACCGCATGACTTCTAGTAGTTCCCCTACTAGCCATGCACTTCAAGCAACCCTTATCTTACTGCATGCGTATCAATATCACAATATTTCACAAATCGCACCTCAAGTACCCAAATATCACAACATAATACAACTTGCACCTCAAGTGCCCAAATATTACAACATATCACAAATTGCACATCAAGTGCTCAAATATTACAACTTGCCACAGAAATCAACCACACATTATTTTTTCACAATAAGGAGCTATGACTTGATCATAATGTGCACAACATCTTAATAAAATATTCGGGAGGGAACAACTCAACCGAATAATATTTCACAATTTGACACTTTGCCTCAATATGATTCACGACCTTTATAATTCAATACCAAATTTTCCACAATGTGAACTGAAAAGTAATTCATCTTATTAACTAAATTTTTAATTTTAATTATTTGTAGGTAAAATTAATAATGAAAGTGTTTTTCATAAACAAATGAAAACTCACACAAACACAGAGCTCACATAAAAGTTAAGTGACAATCACACCAATTTATCTTATAAAAATAACCTCGGCAAACAAAGAATGAGGCATGACAAATAAGGGATTTAATAAGTTACAACAATTTTCCAACTTAATACTTAAGAGCGTCTATGGATTTTAACCGATATAATTTGCACATATAAACGAAGTACGTAATCGTCACCTCGCGTACATGATTTTCAATTACACAATTTACACATAAG
The DNA here is from genome assembly GCA_000715115.1 of Nicotiana otophora. Classification (NCBI taxonomy): domain Eukaryota; kingdom Viridiplantae; phylum Streptophyta; class Magnoliopsida; order Solanales; family Solanaceae; genus Nicotiana; species Nicotiana otophora. The sequence continues at coordinate 67,358 of AWOL01S0002181.1, forward strand.
ACTCAATGCCTAAGGGATAATTTCCCCCATAATCGCCTTCTTGCTTGAATTTGACCTCCAAACACCTCTAATCTAACCACAAATAATATGATTCGGTCAATAAAATTTATTGTAATTAATTCCATAAGAAAATACTAATTTTCCAACAAAAACATCCGAAATTAGCTCAAAAAGTGTATGTGGAGCCCACATCTCCGAACCCGACAAAAGTTACAAAATCTGAAATCTCATTCAACCACGAGTCTAACCATATCAATTTTACCAAAATCCGACCTCAACTCGACTTCCAAATCTTCAAATCTTATTTTCAAATCCCTAAGTTCAAACCCCCGATTTACACCTCAAAAACATGTAATCTAGTCGGATTAGTCGATGATAATTCAATATTATGGAGTAAAAATGATCACAAGTCACGTATCTCAAGTTTTCCTTGAATTCTCTCTCATAATCGCCCCAAAAACAGTGCTTGAAGTCCCACAAATGGCAAAACTCGGAACCCCTCTGTTTTTAACATTCTGTCCAGGATTTGCGCACCCGCAGTGATTTTTTCGCACCTGCGGTCTTTGCACCCGCGGTTATTTCTTCTCACCCGCGGTATTTTCTTCGCACCCGCGATGATTTCTTCATGCCTGCGGTCTTCGCACCCGCGATGAAATCTTCGCGCTTGCAGTCTTCACACCCGCGATGATTTCTTCGCACCCGTGGTCTTCGCACCCGCAGTCTTCACACCCGCGGTGCCTGGTCAGCCCATGCATTTTTACTTCTGCAAATCATTCCTCGCATCTGCGAGCTCTCCCCTGCGACCGCTTTTCGGGCAGGTGCGATCACACCACCAGCCCAGCTGCTTCAGCTCCTCCTCCAAATCCAAATTCGATCCGTTAAGAATCCGAAATTCACCCGAGGCCCTCGGGACCCTGTCCGAACATACCAACAAGTTCCATAACATAACACGGACCTACTCGAGGTCTCAAATCATGTCAAACAACATCAAAACGACGAATCGCACCTCAAATCAAAATCTATGAATTTTGAACTTTCAAATTCTATAACTTGTGCCGAAACATATCAAATCAATCCGGAATGACTTAAAATTTTGCACAAAAGTCATAAATGACATAACGAAGCTTTTCAACGTTCCAGAATAAGATTTTGACCCCGATATCAAAAAGTAAACCCCCCGGTCAAACTTTCCAAAATTCAACTTTCGCCATTTCAAGCTTACTTCCACTACGAACCTCCAAATAAATTTTCGGACACGCTTCTAAGTCCAATATCACTATACAGAGCTATTGACATCATCAAAAATCTATTCTGGAGTCGTCTTTATACAGTTTTGACTATGGTAAAAATTCTAAGATTTAAGCTTCCGTTTTGGGGATCAAGTATCCCAAATCACTCCAAATCATCCGGTAGCTGAATTCAACCACGCACGCAAGTCAATACTCATAATAAGAAGCTGCTCAAGGCCTTATACTTCCAGACGGGGCTTAAATTCTTAAAACGACAAGTTGGGTCATTACCATTTTATTATCACTATTACATTTTAATATTTTATATAAACAATGCGGGTATGGAAGATTGTGGTGTGCATTCATTTACAGATTGAACTATAAGAACTTGAGTTTTGTTGTAGCTTTCTTCTATAGGAATGAGAAGAAGCTTTTAGTCTTTAAATATATATAATAAATATATAAATAACATGACAACAAACATGTGTGGTGAAAATCCATCTTGTGTTAAAATGTTTAAGTGTGTATTACTATCATCTTTTATCTAGTCAAAATAAGAAGGATTTTACTTTTCACAAAATAATTTGGCAATCAACATCTCATCTAGTTGATTGACATATTTATTTTTGCGAGTAATTATAGTTGTTGCCATAATGTATTTTGGAGAACTTATATTTTTATTTAAGGATGAAAATTATTAAAACATCTAGCACTACCATGACTGCTGTAATTGACAACCAATTATTTTGAAAGGAGACCAAATCTCTTATTTATACGCTCTTCCATATTTGTCATGAATGCTGAATCTTTTTTATTTGATGCTAGAAGTATGATTTTTACCATACCTTTATTTACAATCTTCGCTATCGTCGATTTTGAACTACTTGTAACACTTGATGAATTTTACCTCCAAATCTCATTACTTTTCACCAAACGATGCATCAATATTCATTATACTTCCAAATCTCTTGTTAGTATTTCGATTGAATGACACTTATCCATAGATGCTTATGTTCTTGTTTAGAGGAATCAATACTTAAGCTTTATAACAAAACCATTAACTATTTTAGGACAAAACTAAAAACACGTGCATCTTGGAAAAGATCCAAAGGAGATATAAAGAATGGAAATTAGGAGTAACGATTAAACAATATAATAGTTAAGCCAAGTGAAAAAAATCTAAACATAAGCGAAGTGGAAGAAATAATACATTTTGTTGCAGAATTTTGTTATGGAGTAATATACTTATCAAAACGTTTATGATAGAGAACATAAAATAGTGGCTTGTTTTATAGAAGTGTTTGAATCTTTTTTCCTAATGGATTCAGTAATATAATAAGTTCTCAAATCACTAAATTTGTAATAGGAATGTATTCCTAGAGTTATTGGTATTAGTTTAGGATTCGAACAATATAAGTAGAAGTTGTCAAATAGATGAATTTTAGGAATTATAACGTGTTCCTAGGAGGAATTGGTATTAGGTTTAGGGACAACTGGATGTATTCATGTATTTGTCCTATGACTAATATGATTAGAGGGCCGACGTTGGAATTCCGGTTATGGCCTTTCCTTGGAAGTTATTATATTTAAATTTTAAAGTTATTTTGGTAAACCAACTTTGTATTCATCCTTTTATAATAACTAGTATCTATGAACATATGTTGCACGTTGTTAATAATGGCACGTGATGATTTAAACATTTATTGATATGAAGGAACAATAAAATTTAATTAATGAGAGAAATTTTATGTATAATAATACAACAATCATCTAAATGCCGAAAAATATTATTACATTAGCATAATACATGAATTTAAAATAAAAGGACATCATTAAAACTTACACAAATGATCAATTTTGTCATCTTAGTTAGATAATTATATATTATATTCTAAAAGTATTTAATATGACGGTATCTTAACGAACACTTCTTTGTGGACAATATTTTTTTGTGTATGTTTCCTCCTAATGCGTTGATTGCTCTTCCTTAACCAGAACTCTTATTGTCGATCTTGATATCCCTCTTGAAAGTGCAATATACAGTTGTGAGTGCAAGAAAATATATTTGCGGTAAATATAGTCTAATATTTAGGATATTTGTCCTTGTGCTTTATTTATTATATTTGCAAAACATACACGTACTAAAAATTATTTTCACATTAATTTAAAAGGATATTCCTTAGTTTCGAAAGACGAAAGTTGAATTCAGGGAAAAGAATATACTTAGAAGTGCATTACCAGGTATCATAAATTTTGCATGTATGACATTATTGTCAAAACTTCTATATACCATTCGTGTGCTATTACATAAGCTATTCGGCGTATCTAAGTTTTTCAGTAGCATGACAAATATAGTTTTCTTGAAACTTAACCTGTATACAATGGGAGATCAATTTTAAGTTAGTCTATTATATATACGGTGACACTAACATACGTAAGAAATAAGAAACTGGACAACAAACATATATGGTAGAAGGCCATTTGGTATTAAAGTATTTAAGTATTCTTCTTGATAGTAATTATTGGTATCATTTTCTGCTGAGTGAAAATCTGAAAAATATTTTATTTTTACTATAAAATTTTGCAATCAACTTTTTATTTAGTCGATCAACATATTAATTTCTTCTAACTAAGATAACTTTTTAATTCTATCATGCAATTTACACAAATTGCGCTTTTAATCTAATGATAGAAATATTTCTATTATTTAAATGCACTATTATTACCATTGGGATTGATAACCAAGTGTTCAGAAAGAATCAAATCATCTTTTATTGGATGATCTTCTTCGTTTCCGACATGAAACAAGAAGACACTGAATACTTGATCTATTCTTACTTTACATTTCTTGTCAGTTGAATCTTTTTCGTTTGAGGCCAGAAGTATAACTTTGGCAAGCTAGCTTTTACAGTCTCTGATTTTGTAGATTTTTGAACTACTGGTAGTGCTTGACAGAAATCACCTCCCAAACCATTAATTTTTTACCAAACGGTTCATTAATATCTAATATATCTTTAGAATTCCGGGCAATTATTTCGATCGTTTGATACTTATAAATGCTTCATCTCATATTATCAATTTTGCCTTCCTAATAAATTTAGCACCATTGCTCTGCTTTGATATATTTGTGATGGTTATTTAAGTTGTTTGAAGAGGTATATCAAATCTAAAATGAGCGGCCTCATAATAATATCGTTGTTGGTATACCACTTGCTACAATTGCTGTAATGACCCGGCCAGTCGTTTCGAGAGTTATAGCCCCGTTTTTCCCATTTCTATTTCCTTTTGTGCTTTTCAGCTATGTTATGATATATTGAATTAGTTGGTTCGGGTCCAGAGTGATTTCGGAGTAGTCTCTTATTTAGAAGCTTAAGTTAGAAAAGTCAATTGGATGTTGACTTATGTGTAAACGATCTCGGAATTTAATTCTGATGGTTCCAATAGCTTCGTTAGGCAATTTTGGACTTAGGAGCACGTCCGAAATGTGATTTGGAGGTCCGTCGTGGAATTAGTTTTGAATTGGCGAAAGTTGGAAATTTGGCAATTTCGGTCGGCAATGAAAAATTTGATATCGGGGTCGGAATGGATTTTCGGAAGTTGGAATGGGTTCGTGGTGTATTTTGTGACGTGTGTGTACAATTTGAGGTCATTCAGACGTGGTTTGGTAGGTTTCGGCGTCGATTGTGAAATTCGAAAGTTTAAAAGTTCTTAGGCTTGAATCGGAGGGTAATTTGGTGTTTTGATATTGTTTTGAGTGATTCGAAGGCTCGACTAAGTTTCTATGTTGATATATGACTTGTTGGTATGGTTGGTTGAAGTCTCGAGGGGCTCGGGGTGATTCCGGGTGGTTAACGGATTGTTTGAAGTTGGAAAAATATAGTTGAAGCTGTTGCTACTGGTATTTTCGCACCTGCGGAGGGGGAGCCGCGTGTGCAAGGGCGCAGAAGTGCTTGGAGAATTCGCAGGTGAGGGCAAGGCTAAGGTCGACTGGAACCGCAGGTGCGATAAGGCTGTCGCATCAGCGAGCCCGCAGGTGCGATACCTGGGGCACAAATGCGGAAAGGAGGATTTTGGCAGGCTTCGCAGAAGCGGAGGGAGATGCGCAGGTGCGCTTCCGCAGGCGCAAGATTTGGCCACAGATGCGGAACCTGGGCTCTTAAGTGAGTTCCGCACCTGAAATGGAAATTCCGCAGGTGCGGCATCGCAGAAGCGGAAACCAGGCCGCAGGTGAGGTTTTATCTGGGCAAAAAATATAAAAAGGGGACTTCGAGATTTTTCCTCATTTTCACAATTTGGAACACAGACTTTGGAGCTTTTGGAGTGATATTTGGAAGGAAATTCGAGGGTTATCACTTAGATAAGTTCCTTGAGCCTAATTATCCTTAGCTATGGTGTTGTTTCGTTGATATCTCACCTAATTAGTGGGGTTATGAAGTGAAAATTGGGGGTTAGGGCTTGAGATTTTGGAGAGTGTAATTTGAGGATTTGAGGGACCAAATGATGCCGGATTTTGATGAATTTTGTATGGTTAGACTCGTGAGTGAATGGGCTTTCAGGTTTTGTGACTTTTGTTGGATTTCGAAATGTGGGCCCGGGGGAAAGGGGGTCAGGTTTTATTCGATTTCGGATTTTGACTCTAATTTGATAGTTTGCTTGTGGAATTGACCCCTTTAGCCTTTTTAATCATATTGTATTGCTTGTGGCTAGATTCAGGACGTTTGGAGGCCGATTTGAGAGGCAAAGGCGTTGCGAAGTAGGATTTTTGCTTGGTTAGAGGTAAGTTACGCTTTCAAACTTGGTTCTGAGGGTTCGAAACCCCAAGTTATGTGTTATGTGATTGGTATTAAGGTGACGCGCATGTCAAGTGATGGGCGTGTGGGCATGCACCGTGAGAATTGGGACCTGGGTGATTCCATGGCACCGTTTAGTGACTCTATCATGTTGATATCCATGTTTGCATCATGTGTTAAAGTAGTTAAATTGTAAATCATGGTAGATATCATGTTTAGGCTTTGTGCCGGTATTGTTTGGACCCTTAGCGGTCGTTTCTCGTTGTCATCTCACTAGTTTTCATTTACTATTTCATACTCAGTCATGATCATGTATTTTTATATCATATCTCGGTCTCAGTTATTATTGATTCATCATATCATTGTTCCGGGTTATTTTCATGACATTGTGACCCGTGGTGAGATTGGAGAGGTTGATGACTGAGTGAGGCCGAGTGCCTGGTTATGAGTGACAGTTATGGGATCGGGCTGCACGCCGCAACGGTTATATTGATGATTATGATAGCACTTGAGCTGTAGGAGCCCCTCGGGAATCTGTAACACAACCCCAGTGAGTACGGATGGTATTATTGAGCGATGGATTTCCCTGGACATGGATTTGTCCGAAGTACTTGATACCTGGAGATGGATTTCTCCACAGGGTTGGATTTCCCTTTTTCCTCGGTACTGGTGACTAGTCAGTGTTGCATATGTTCCCGGATGGATTTTCCTGGGCTAGATGGCCATATACAATACCGAGTGGTTGAATACTTGAGAGTGGAGCACATGATGCATTTCATACAGTCTATGCATTGGCATGTAGAGATAGTCGAGTTATATACCTTACACTTTTCAGATATGTACTTCCTTTACTGTTGAGCTGTATATTTAACTTGAAAGCATGCCTACATTTCTGCACACTTATTTATGTTATATCTGTTGAGGTTGACTTCATCACTACTTTTCAGTCCAAAGTTTGGACTTGTTACTTACTGAGTTGGTGTACTCACGTTACTCCCTGCACCTTGTGTGTAGATCTAGGAGATACCGGTCGTAGCAGCGATTGCTGATTGAGGATCCTAGACTTTTGGAGGCTATCAAGGTAGTTGCACTACGTTCGCGGGCCTTGACTCTCCTTCTTTATCTTTGTCGTACTTTCAGTTTATATCTCTAGATACTGTAGTAGACTGTATTTCTGATCTAGATACTCATGTACTCAGTGACATCCTGGTTTTAGGCTGGATTGTATCACTTTGGGATTTTCATATGTTTTAAACCATTTTTTTCCTTTAATGTTAAATGCTTCTGTTAACGTTTTCAAACTTATTGTTGTTGGTGTTGGGTTGTTGAATTGAGGCTGGATTCGTGTTGATTTTGGGTCGTGATAAGTTGGTATTAGAGCCTAGGTTACATAGGTCTCACGAGTCATGAACGAGTTTAGTAGAGTCTTGCGGATCGGTATGGAGACGTCTGAACTTATCTTCGAGAGGCTACAGAACCATTAGGAAAATTCTACATTCTTGAATTCTTGTCGTGCGAATATGTCGATTCTGGTAACTAAACACCTATTGTTTCTTTCTCTCACATATGGTGAGGACTTGCGCTACCGATCGGGAGGACCAGCCACCAGTACCACTAGCCAGGGCCGCGAGAGGCCGAGGATGCGGTCGAGGCCGTGGTAGGGGTAGAGGTGTAACCCGCACAACAGCTGGGGTAGTATCTGCAGATCCACCAGTTGTCCCAGATCAGGATCAGATTCCAGTTGTTGATGCACCAGCTCAGGCACCACTTGTGCCAATTGTGATTCCAGGCCTCCAGGAGGCCCTAACTCAGATTATGACAGTGTGTACCGGCCTTTCTCAGGCGGTCTATATCTCGACGACCGCAACCACTTCTCGGGCCAGGAGAGGCACTCAGACTCCCACCGCTCGCACACCCGAGCAGGTTGTTCCGGGATTCTAGACACTGGAGGCACCACCAGCCCAGCCCGTTGTAGCTCCTCAGGACTATGTGGTTCCTGCTATGCATGAGGATGATCAACATAGATTGGAGAGGTTTGGGAGACTCCAGCCTCCACCTTTCAGTAGCACAGAGAGAGAGGATGCCCGGGACTTCTTGGACAGGTGGCAGAGGATACTCTGTAAAGCTGGTATTCTGGAGACTTGTGGGGTTTCATTCACTACCTTTCAGTTTTCTGGGGCTGCACTCAAATGGTGGGAGACTTACGAGAGGCGTAGGCCTGTTGGCACAGCACCCCTAACTTGGAACCAGTTCTCTGTGATCTTCTTGGAGAAGTTCGTGCCTCAGACCCGCAGAGAGGAGCTGCTCAGGCAGTTTGAGCAGCTTTGTCAAGTTGATATGTCTGTGACGCAGTATGAGATGTGATTCTCAGAGTTGGCCCGTCATGCTATAGGGTTGGTTCCCACAGACAGGGAGAGGATTATGAGGTTTTTCAACTAATTTAACACATGATGAAAACATGGATATCAACAGGAAAGAGTCACTAAATGGCACCATGGAATCACCCAGGTCCTAATTCTCATAGTGCACACCCGCACTCCCATCAATTGACATGTGCGTCACCTCAATACCAATCACATAACACATAACTTGGGGTTTCGAACCCTCCGAACTAAGTTGGAAAGCGTTACTTACCTTCAACCAAGAAAAATCCTACTCTGCGATGCCTTTGCCTCTCAAATCGGCCTTCGAACGTCCCGAATCTAGCCACAAGCAATACAATATGATTAATATAGGCTAAAGGGGTCAATTCCACAAGAAAACTATAAATTAGAGTCAAAATCCGAATATTGACTCAATCCCCATGGGCCCACGTCTCGAAATCCAACAAAAGTCACAAAACCCGAAAGCCCATTCACTCACGAGTCTAACCATATGAAATTCATCAAAATCCGACATCATTTGGTCTCTCAAATCCTCAATTTACACTCCCCAAGATCCCAAGCCCTAACCCCCAATTTTCAATTCAAAACCCCACTAATTAGGTGAGGAATCAATGGGAAAACACCATAGCTAAGGATAATTAGTCTCAAGGAACTTACCTCAGTGATAACCCTCGAATTGCCTTCCAAATATCACTCCAAAAGCTCCAAAGTCCGTGTTCCAAATTGTGAAAATGAAGAAAAATCTCGAAGTCCCCTTTTTGTACTTTCTGCCTAACAAAACCGCACATGCGGTCTCTTTTTCCGCTTCTTTATTTCCATCGCAGGTGCGGAACTCACTTAAGAGCCCAGGTTCCGCATCTGCGGCCAAATCTTGTGCCTACGGAAGAGCACTTATGCATCTTCCTCTGCTTCTGCGAAGCCTGCCAAAATCCTCGTTTCCGCATCTGCTCCCCAAGTCTCGCACCTGCGGGCTCACAGATGCGACAACCTTCTCACACCTGAAGTTCCAGTCCACCTTAGCCTTTCCCGCACATGCGGCTTCTCCAAGCTCTTCTGCGCCCTCGCACCTGCGGCTCCCCCTCCGCAGGTGTAGAAATACCAGTAGTAGCAGCTTCAGCTGCATATTTCCAACTTCAAACAATCTGTTAACCACCCGAAATCACCCTGAGCCCCTCGGGACGTCAATCAACTATACCAACAAGTCATATATCAACATACAAACTTAGTTGGGCCTTTGAATCACTCAAAACAATGTCCAAATACCAAATTACCCTCGGATTCAAGCCTAAGTACTTCTAAACTTTTGAATTCCACTAACGATGCCGAAACCTACCAAACCACGTCCGAATGACCTCAAATTAGACACACACATCACAAATGACACCATGAACCTACTCCAACTTCCGGAAATCCATTCTGTCCAAGATATCAAATTTTCCACTGCCGACAGAAATCGCCAAATTTCCAACTTTCGCCAATTCAAGACTAATTCCTCTACGGACCTCCAAATTATATTCCAGACGTGCTCTTAACTCCAAAATCACCTAAAGAATCTAATGGAACAATGAGAATTAAATTTCCAGATCGTTTACACATAAGTCAACATCCGATTGACTTTTCTAACTTAAGTTTCTAAATAATAGACTAAGTGTCTCAATCCACTCCGAAATCACTCCGGACCCGAACCAACTAATCCGGTATATCATAACATAGATGGATAGGACAAAAGGAAATAGAAATGGGGAAAATGGGGCTATAACTCTTGAAACGACCGGCCGGGTCATTATATCCTCCCCTCTTAAACAAACGTTCGTCCTCGAACGGGTCTAGAAATATACCTGGAGTCTCAAATAGGTGTGGATATCTATTTTGCATCTCCCGCTCGGTCTCCCAGGTGGCCTCCTCCACAGGCTGACCTCTCCACTGCACCTTCACCAAAGCTATGTCCTTTGACCTCAACTTCCAAACCTGCCAATCCAAAATGGCCACTGGCTCCACATCATAAGTCATATCACCCTCCAACTGAACCGTGCTGAAGTCTAAAATATGGGATGGATTGCCAACATACTTCTGGAGCATGGAAACATGAAACACTGGATGCACACTCGACAAGCTGGGTGGCAAGGCAAGCTTATAAGCCATATCCCCTATCCTTTGAAGCACCTCAAAAGACCCAATGAATTGGGGGATAAACTTGCCCCTCTTCACAAACCTCATAATACCCTTCATGGGTGATACCTTCAGCAAAACCTTCTCCCCAACCATAAACGTCACATTACAGACCTTCCTGTCCGTGTAGCTTTTCTGCCTAGACTGCGTCGTGCGAAGCCGCTCCTGAATCAATTTCACCTTATCTAATGCATCCTGGACCAAGTCTATACCCAAGTGCCTAGCCTCACCCGGCTCAAACCATCCTACTAGAAAGCTACACCTCCTCCCATATAACGCCTCATACAGAGCCTTCTGAATACTCTATTGGTAACTGTTATTATATGCAAACTCCGCGAGCGGCAAGAACTGGTCCCATGAACCCCCAAAGTCAATGACACAAGCGCGTAACATGTCCTCCAATATCTGGATAGTGCGCTCGGACTGTCCGTCAGTCTGAGGGTGAAAGGCTATGCTCAACTCCACCTGAGTACACAACTCACGCTGCACGGCCCTCCAAAACTGTGATGTTAACTGAGTGCCCTTATCTGANATTTTGCATCTCCCGCTCGGTCTCCCAGGTGGCCTCCTCCACAGGCTGACCTCTCCACTGCACCTTCACCTAAGCTATATCCTTTGACCTCAACCTTCGAACCTGCCGATCTAAAATAGCCACCGGCTCCACATCATAAGTCATATCACTCGCCAACTGAACCGTGCTGAAATCCAAAACATGGGACGAATCTCCAATATACTTCCGGAGCATGGAAACATGAAACAGTGGATG
>AWOL01S0002181.1:79249-96916 GCA_000715115.1 Nicotiana otophora
TGCTCTGCATCTCCCGCTCGGTCTCCCAGGTGGCCTCCTCCACAGGCTGACCTCTCCACTGCACCTTCACCAAAGCTATGTCCTTTGACCTCAACTTCCAAACCTGCCAATCCAAAATGGCCACTGGCTCCACATCATAAGTCATATCACCCTCCAACTGAACCGTGCTGAAGTCTAAAATATGGGATGGATTGCCAACATACTTCTGGAGCATGGAAACATGAAACACTGGATGCACACTCGACAAGCTGGGTGGCAAGGCAAGCTTATAAGCCATATCCCCTATCCTTTGAAGCACCTCAAAAGACCCAATGAATTGGGGGATAAACTTGCCCCTCTTCACAAACCTCATAATACCCTTCATGGGTGATACCTTCAGCAAAACCTTCTCCCCAACCATAAACGTCACATTACAGACCTTCCTGTCCGTGTAGCTTTTCTGCCTAGACTGCGTCGTGCGAAGCCGCTCCTGAATCAATTTCACCTTATCTAATGCATCCTGGACCAAGTCTATACCCAAGTGCCTAGCCTCACCCGGCTCAAACCATCCTACTAGAAAGCTACACCTCCTCCCATATAACGCCTCATACAGAGCCTTCTGAATACTCTATTGGTAACTGTTATTATATGCAAACTCCGCGAGCGGCAAGAACTGGTCCCATGAACCCCCAAAGTCAATGACACAAGCGCGTAACATGTCCTCCAATATCTGGATAGTGCGCTCGGACTGTCCGTCAGTCTGAGGGTGAAAGGCTATGCTCAACTCCACCTGAGTACACAACTCACGCTGCACGGCCCTCCAAAACTGTGATGTTAACTGAGTGCCCTTATCTGAAATGATGGAAACTAGGACACCATACAGGCGAACAATCTTCCGGATGTAAATCTCCGCCAACCATTTTGAAAAGTAAGTAGTACCAACTGGAATGAAGTGCGCGGATTGGTCAGTCGATCCACGACAACCTAAATAGCATCAAACTTCCTCAAAGTCTGTGGGAGCCTAACTACGAAGTCCATGGTGATATGCTCCCACTTCCACTCTGGGATCTCTAACCTCTGAAGCAAGCCACCCGGTCTTTGATGTTCATACTTAACCTGCTAACATTTGAGACACCGAGCTAAAAACCCAACTATATCCTTCTTTATCCGCCTCCACCAATAGTGCTATCTCAAATACTGGTACATCTTCGCGGCACCCAGATGGATGGAATACTGCGAGCTGTGGGCCTCCTCAAGAATTAACTCCCGAAGCCCATCCACATTGGGCACACATATCCGGCCCTGCATCCTCAACACACCATCATCACCAATAGTCACATCTCTGGCATCACATCGCTGAACCATGTCCCAAAGAACGAGCGAGTGGGGGTCATCATACTTACGCTCCCTGATACGGTCATAAAGAGAAGACGTGGAGACCACACAAGCTAATACCCGACTCGGCTCCGAAATATCCAATATGACAAGATTGTCCGCTAAGGCCTGAACATCCAATGCCAAGGGTCTCTCTACTGCTGGGAGATATGATAAAATCCCCATACTCTCCGCCCGATGACTCAAAGCATCGACCACCATATTGGCCTTCTCCGGATGGTACAAAATAGTGATATCATAGTCCTTAAGAAGCTCTAACTATCTCCGCTGATGCAAGTTAATATCCTTCTACTTAAACAGATGCTGCAAACTCTGGTAATCAGTATAGATCTCACAATGAACCCCATACAAATAATGACGCCAAATCTTCATGGCATGAACAATGGTTGCTCACTCAAGATCATGGACAAGATAGTTCTTTTCATGGGTCTTCAACTGTCATGAGGCATAGGCAATCACCCTACCCTACTGCATCATAACACACCCAATACCTACCCTCGAGGCATCACAATACACGGTGTATGGACCTGAAGCTGATGGCGAAACTAACACTGGAGTTGTGGCCAAAGCAGTCTTAAGCTTTTGAAAGCTCTCCTCACACTCATCCGACCACCTGAATGGAGCACCCTTTTGGGTCAATTTGGTCAAGGGTGATGCAATATACGTGAAACCCTGAACGAACCGACTGTAATAACCAGACAAACCAAGAAAGCTCCGAATCTCTATAGCTGAGGACGGTCTGGGCCAACTCTGAACCTCCTCTATCTTCTTCAGATCAACCTAAATACCCTCACTGGACACCACGTACCCCAACAATGCTACTGAACCGAGCCAAAACTCACATTTGGAGAACTTTGCATAAAGCCTCTCCTCCAGCAATCTCTGTAATACAATCCTCAGATGATGGCATGCTTCTCCTGGCAACGAGAGTACACCCGAATGTCATCAATGAATACAATAACAAATGAGTCCAAATAAGGTTGGAATACACTGTTTATCAAAAGCATAAACACTGCTGGGGCTTTGGTTAGCCCAAAATACATCACCAAGAACTCATAATGGCCATATCGGGTCCTGAAAGCTGTCTTAAGAATGTCCGAATCCCAAATCTTCAGCTGGTGATAATCGGACCTCAAATCAATCTTGGAAAACACCCTCACTCCATGAAGCTGGTCAAATAAATAATTAATACGAGGCAAAGGATACTTGTTCTTGGTTGTGACCTTGTTCAAATGCCTGTAATCAATACACATCCTCATGGAACTATCCTTCTTCTTTACAAATAGAACCGGTGCACCCCAAGGTGACACACTAGGCCGAATAAACCCCTTATCAAGGAGTTCCTGAAGTTGTTCTTTTAACTCCTTCAACTTCGTCGGTGCCATAAAATACGGTGGTATAGAAATGGGCTGAGTGCCCAGCATCAAATCAATACCAAAGTCAATATCCATGTCAGGTAGCATGCCCGGTAGGTCTTCAGGAAACACATCCGAAAAATCACATACCACCGGAATAGAATCAATGGTAGGGGTCTCTGCACTAACATCCCTCACAAAAGCGAAATAGGATAGACAACCCTTCTCAACCATATGCCAAGCCTTCAATTATGAATTCACCCTACTAGGTACATAGTCTATAGAACCGCTCCACTTAACCCTTGGCAACCCTGGCATCGCCAACATCATGGTCTTAACGTGATAATCTAGAACAACATGACATGGAGTTAACCAATTCATATCCAATATCACATCAAAGTATACCGTACTAAGCAGTAAAAGGTCCACTCGGGTCACCATACATGACCTATATATGCGGTCCACGACAATAGTATCGCCTACGGGAGTAGATAAATGAACAGATGAGACTAAAGACTCATGGGGCATATCCAAACAATGAGCAAAATACGAGGAAACATATGAATAAGTGGACTCACGGTCAAATAATACCGAGGCATCTCGGTGGCAAACTGAAACCATACCTGTAATCACAGCATCTAAAGAAATGGAATCTGGTCTGGCTGGGAGGGCATAGAAACGGGCCTGGCCGCCCCCTGATCAGCCTCCCTCTCTCGGGCGGCCCCTAGTTGATTGAGCTCCACCCCTAGATAGCTAGGCGGGTGGGGGAGGAACGGGTACTAAAGTCGAAGGCTGACTCCTCTGTTGGGATGAACCTCCCGTAAGGCAAGGACAAAACCTCTCGATATTCCCAAAATCCCCACACTCAAAGAAACCTCTACTGGCCATTGGGGACTGAAAGGAACCCCGAGCACTAGAATAACCGCTAGAAGGTCCTGACACAAATGAACCCTGAACTGATGAGGCATGCGACGAACTTTGAGCTGGTAGCACACCGAAGGATGTCTGGCCCGACTGATAATCATGGGTCCATGGCCGGATGATGCACCCCGGTGCACTGGGCGAGACATCTGAGCATGCCTGAAAGGACGACCTCTACTGTGTTGTAACTGGCCCCCAAAAGGAGCACCATTAAATCCTCACTGTCCACGAGGCCTCTTGGCCTCTCTCTCAACCCTCTCCTGACTACGAACCATCTCAATCTGACGAGCGATGTCGACAATCTCATCAAAAGTACCACCAGAAACTCTCTCTATGGTCATAAGCAATCGCAGTTGATAAGTGAGACCATCCAGATATCATGTTTAGGCTTTTTGCCGGTATTGTTTGGACCCTTAGCGGTCGTTTCTCGTTGTCATCTCACTAGTTTTCATTTACTATTTCATACTCAGTCATGATCATGAATTTTTATATCATATCTCGGTCTCAGTTATTATTAATTCATCATATCATTGTTCCAGGTTGTTTACATGACATTGTGAGCCAGTAGTGAGACTGGAGAGGTTGATGACTGAGTGAGATCGAGTTCCTGGTTATGAGTGATAGTTATGGGATCGAGCTACACGCCGCAACTGTTATATTGATGATTATCATAGTGCTAGGGCTGTAGGAGCCCCTCCGGAGTCTGTAACACACCCCCAGTGAGAGCGAATGATATTATTGAGCGATGGATTTCCCTGGACATGGATTTGTCCGAAGTACTTGATACCTGGAGATGGATTTCTCCACAGGGTTGGATTGCCCTTTTTCCTCGGTACTGGTGACTTATAGTCAGTGTTGCATATGTTATGGGATGGATTTGCTTGGGTCGGATGGCCATATACAGTACCGAGTGGTTGAATACTAGAGAGTGGAGCACATGGTGCATTTCATACAGTCTGTGCATTGGCATGTAGAGATAGCTGAGTTATATACCTTACACTGTTCAGATATGTACTTCCTTTACTGTTGATCTGTATATTTGACTTGAAAGCATGCCTATGTTTCTGCACACTTATTTCTGTTATATCTGTTGAGGTTGAGTTCGTCACTACTTTTCAGTCCAAAGTTTAAACTTGTTACTTATTGAGTTGGTGTACTCACGTTACTCCCTGTACCTCATTTACAGATCCAGGCGATACCGGTCATAGCGACGGTTGTTGATTGAGGATCCTAGACTTTTGGAGGCTATCAAGGTTGCTGCACTGCGTTCACGGGCCTTGAGTCTTCTTCTTTATCTTTGTCGTACTTTCATTTTATATCTCTAGATACTATAGTAGAATATATTTCTGATCTAGACGCTCATGTACTCAGTGACACCCTGGTTTTGGGCTGGATTGTATCAGTTTTGGACTTTCATATGTTCTAAACAATTTTTTTTCTTTAATGTTAAATGCTTCCGTTAATGTTTTCAAACTTATTGTTGTTGGTGTTGGGTTGTTGAGTTAAGACTGGCCTAGTTCCACGATAGGCGCCATCACAACGGTTGATTTTGGGTCGTGATAATTGCTAAAGTGTCATGCCTCTTGATATGATATTTGCAAGTAATGCATAACATAGAAATATTATTTCGATTTCGTCGGAGGCAACTACAAAGAATATTCTCGTTATACCAGAGTCGACTCTTTATAATATAGTATTGAAAGCTTATTCTTGTTTAGGATTTAGCTTTGATTGTGCTTCCTCAGATACTTGTATAGCATTTTGATTCTTAATAATATTCTAATCTTTTTACTTTGGGTTCTAACGCTCTATTTATGGAATACATTTACGTACTCTAAGATTTTTTTTTTAACTTGAATAAGAATTTTACTCATATGATGAATTTAAAAATTAATTGAATAGGATTCTCTTGCTAAATAATTAATTAAAAGATTTAATTATTTGATTTTAACATAAAAAATAATTTATTCTATGTTAATTCAGATATTAATATTATTTCATCTCTTGTTTTGAACATTTAATATTAATTATAATTTTATTCACCATAAATTTTATTTTCAAAGAATAAAAGATTGATATGACATTTCACTTTTAGATCTTTATATTTGTAGAATCATTATTGGTATTGACTCTTACCAACCATTTTTGTTCTCTTTCTCACATATTTATATTCTTAAATATTTTCTTAGTTTTTGTTTAATAATTGGGTATTTTTCAATATTATACGAAAAAGTGATAAAAAAATAGTATTTGAGTAGAAAAATAGTTCAAATATAACATAAAAAGATATTATCGTGGGGGTATTGTTTTTCTCAATTTCAACTCTTTATGCAATCCATTTAATATTACTTTTGTTTTTTCTTCGTATTGGACATTATGGAGTGGTAATGTATTGCCAATACGGATGATTCTAATAAAATTTATTTTACTAAACGTTCCTACATATTTTTAATAAGAATTTAACAGACAAAATTTTATTAATTTTAAAATCTTAAATATTAAAAATTAGCATAGAAGGTATTATAGTCCAAAATATAGGTTATTGCAGTTATGTCCTTTCCCTATAAGTTCTTCCGTTTAATATTTGTCACGGCTCGAAATCTGACCTGTCGTGATGACACATATCTCAATACTAGGCAAGCCGATAATATAAATAACCCCCGATTTCCTTTAAGTTTGAAAAATATAATATTTAAATACAATACAATATCCCACAAATATTGATAAGAACACTCCCCAAAATCTGGTGTCACTAAGTACATGAGTATCTAATATGAATACAAGTCTGGAAAAATATGGTCTATAATAGTCTAACACCAAAATACGGTAAACAAGGAGATAGGGAAGGAGAGATAAGGTCTGCGAAACACGACAGCTACCTCTGAATCTCCGAAAAATCAACTGTACGAGAGAATCAACACCCGCTATGTCCAGAAGCACCTGGATCTGTACACAAAATGCAGGGTGTAGTATGAGTACAACCAACTCAGTAAGTAACAATAATAATTAAGGAACTGAAGATAGTGACGAGCTACACAATTATAGTTCATTTGCAGTAATTCCAGCAAAGAATAGACATGCTTTCAAATCCAGCATTTTATGTCAAATCAATTCTATACAGTTCACGTTCACGTATTCCGGATATAAAATCTTTCAGAAAATTTCACAACAGTAACAAATAGGAACTAAGTGCAATAACAAATGAAAAATAAGTATAGCCTCTCAGGGCAACATTCACTCAACTCGTCACAACAGCTCAACCACTCGGCTCTCAACCCTCAGCACTCACACTCAATGGGTACCCGCGGTCACTGGGGGCGTACGGACTCCGGAGGGGCTCCTACAGCCCAAGCGCCATAATTCACACGGACAACTCACGTGGTGCCCGGACAACTCACGTGCTATAATATCCTGCAAGGACAACTCACGTGCTATAATATCCTGCACGGACAACTCACGTGCCATAATATCCTTACCTCACTGACAGGCCCTCATCCTTACTCAGTCCTCAACCTCTCTAGTCTCTCGGGCTCTCGGAAATCACAAAGATGGTTTATAACACAGTGAATCAACAAATATCAAGAAAGACTGAGGTGTGATGCACAAGTAAAATCATGACTGAGTACAAGACAACAATTAGAAAATAATTCAACAAGTACGTGACCTCTGCGGGTCTTTAAAGTACTATCACATAGCCTAAGCAGGATTTCTAACATGATTTACAGTCAAATTTCTTCAACACATAGAGAGCATATAGCTAACAATAAGTTATTCAACTTTACAGTTTCACGGGACATACCAAGTCACAATCCCTTCGGTGCACGCCCACACGCCAGTCACCTAGCATGTGCGTCACCTCCAAAATAATCACATGACACAAAAATTCGGGGTTTCATACCTTCAGGACCAAATTTATAACTGTTACTTGCCTCAAAACATGAAATTCTTTATTCTGCTATGCCTTTGCCTCGTAAACCGTCCTCAGAATGCTTAGAATCTAGTCACAAATAATTCATTTCAGTCAATAAAATTTATTGGAATTAATTTCATAAGAAAATACTAATTTTCCATAAAAATTCACAATTTAGCTCAAAAATCGCCTGTGGGGTCCACGTCTTAGAAAATGACAAAAGTTATAAAATTCGAAAGCTCATTCAACCACGAGTCTACCCATACCAATTTTACCAAAATCCGACCTCAACTCGATCCTCAAATCTACAAATCTTATTTCCAAATTTCTAAGTTCTAATCTCCGATTTACACCTCAAAAACATGTAATCTAGTCGGATTATTCGATGATAATTCACTATTATGGAGTAGAAATGATCACAAGGTACTTACCTCAAGTTTTGGTTTTATATCTATCAAAAATCGCCTCTCCCCAAGCTCCAATTTGTCAAAAATGGCGAATGGGACGAAGTCCCCTGCTTTATAATTCTGTCCAGACAGCCCTCGATCCTGCCTCGATCCTGGGCCTCGATCATGACCCTCGATCCTAGTCCTCGATCATGGCTCTTGACCCTGGCCTACGATCCTACCTTCTATCCTGGCCCTCGATCATGGCCCTCGACCCTGCCTTCGATCGTGGCTTCGATACTGGGCTCGATCATGGACCTCTTCTCGGCACGATTTAGGACTCGATTCTGGGAGATTCTGGGCTCGCTTTTGGGCTAGATTTTGGGCGAAGGAATTTGCAGTAGAAGAAAATTACAGCAGCTATTTTAGTCCATTGTTTCATCCATTAACCATCCTAAACTCACCCGAGGCCCTGGGACCTCAATCAAATATACCAACAAGTCCTAAAATATCATACGAACTTAGTCGAGTCTTCAAATCACATCCAACGACACTAAAAACACAAATCATACATAGATTCAAGCCTAATGAATTTTGAAACTTTCCATTTCTACAAACAACGCCGAAACCTATCAAATCACGCTCGATTGACCTCAAATTTTGCACACAAGTCATAAATGACATAACAGACCTATTAAAATTTTCGGAATCAGATTTCAACCCCGATATCAAAAAGTCAACCCCCGGTCAAACTTCCCAAAAATTCAACTTTCGACATTTCAAGCCTAATTCCTCTACGGACCTCCAAAACATTTTCCGGACACGCTCCTAAGTCCAAAATCCCCATACGTAGCTATTAGAATCATAAAAATTGAGATACGAGGTCGTTTACACCTAAGTCCATATCCGGGCAACTTTTATATCTTAAAATTTTCAATTGTGAAACTAAGTGTCTCATTTCACTTTGAATTCCTTTCGGACCCGAACCAACTAACCCGATAAGCCATAAATTAATTGTAAGGCATAAATTGAGTAGTAAATGGGGGAACGTGGTTATAATACTCAAAATGACTGGCCGGGTCGTTACATTCTCCCCCTCTTAAACAAACGTTTGTCCTCGAATAGGTTTGGAATAATACCTGGAGTCTCAAATAGGTGTGGATATTTGTTCCGCATCTCCTGCTCAATCTCCCAAGTAGCTTCTCCGAATGGCTGGCCTCTCCATTGTACCTTCACTGATGATATGTTTTTTGACCTCAGCTTTCAAACCTGCCGGTCTAAAATAGCCGCCGGCTCCACATCATAAGTCAAATTATCGTCCAGTTGTACTGTACTGAAATCCAGAATATGGGACCGATCCCCGACATACTTTCGGAGCATGGATACATGGAACACTGGATGAACACCTGATATACTAGGTGGCAAGGCAAGTTCATAAGCCACCTCTCCAATTTTTTTAGGTATCTCAAAAGGCCCAATATACCGAGGGCTCAACTTTTTCTTCTTCCCGAACCTCAACACACCCTTCATGGGTGAAATTTTGAGTAGAACCTTCTCTTCAACCATGTGAGTAACCTCACGGACCTTCCTGTCGGCATAACTCTTCTGTCTAGACTGCGTCGTGCGAAGCCGCTCCTAAATCACTTTAACCTTCTCCAAAGCATCTTGAACTAAGTTAGTACCCAATAGCCTAGCCTCACTCGACTCAAACCAACCAACCGGAG
Organism: Nicotiana otophora; assembly: GCA_000715115.1. NCBI lineage: Eukaryota > Viridiplantae > Streptophyta > Magnoliopsida > Solanales > Solanaceae > Nicotiana > Nicotiana otophora. Next base: position 88,920 of record AWOL01S0002181.1, read on the forward strand.
ACCGACACCGTCTCCTATATAATGCCTCATACGGAGCCATCTGAATACTCGACTAGTAGTTGTTATTGTAAGTAAACTCTGCGAGTGGCAGAAATTTATCCCAAGAACCTCCAAAATCAATGACATAAACACGTATCATATCCTCTAATATCTGAATAGTGCGCTCTGATTGTCCGTCCGTCTGAGGGTGAAATGTTGTACTCAATTAAACCTGTGTGCTCAATTCTCGCTACACTGCTCTCCAAACCTGTGATGTAAACTGCGTGCGCCTATCTGAAATGATGGACACTGGCACACTGTGTAGGCAAATAATCTCGCAAATATAAATCCCATACAACCGCTCCGAAGAATAATTAGTACCAACTGGAATAAAATGCGTAGATTTGGTCAACCGATCTACTATCACCCAAACAACATCAAACTTTCTCAAGGTCTGTGGGAGCCCAACTACGAAGTCCATGGTAATACGCTCCCACTTCCACTTCGAAATTTCAAGTCTCTGTAGTAATTCGCCCGGTCTCTAATGCTCGTTCTTTACCTGTTGACAATTTAAATACCGAGCTACAAACCCAACTATATCTTTCTTCATTTACCTCCGAAAATAGTGCTGCCTCAAATTCTGATACATCTTCGCGACACCTGGATGAATGGAGTACCACGAACTGTGAGCTTCCCAGAGAATCAACTCATGAAAACCATCTACATTAGGCACGCATAGCCTACCCTGCATCTGTAATACACAGTTATCTCCAATAGTAACTTCCTTGCCATCACCGTGCTGAACCGTGTCCTTAAGGAAAAGCAGATATGGATCATCATACGGGCGCTCTCTGATGCGATCATATAAAGACGACCGAGAAATCACACAAGCCAAAACGCGATTCGTCTCGGAAGTATCCAATATAACAAACTGGTTGGCCAAGGCCTGAACATCCAATACTAAAGGCCTCTCCGTTACCGGTAAGTATGCTAAAGTGCCTAAACTTTCCGCCTTACAACTCAAGGCATAGGCCACTACATTGGCCTTTCCGGGATGATATAGAATGGTGATATCATAACCCTTAAGCAACTCTAACCACCTCCGCTACCGAAAATTATGATCCTTCTATTTGAACAGATGTTGTAGACTATGATGATCGGTATATACCTCACACTGGACACCATAGAAATAATGCCGCCAAATTTTAAAGGCATGAACAATAGCAGCTAACTCAAGGTCGTGGACCAGATAATTCTTCTCATGTACCTTTAACTTTCTGGATGCATAGGCAATTACCCTACCGTCTTGCATAAGCATTGCGCCGACACCAATACACGACGCGTCACAATACACAGTATAAGACTATGAACCTGCAGGCAACACCAATACTAGAGCTATAGTCAAAGATGTTTTGAGCTTCTGAAAGATCTCTTCACATTCATCCGACCACCTGAACGGAGCACCTTTCTGGGTCAATTTAGTCATAGGCGATGCAATAGACGAGAAACCCTCCACGAAGCGACGATAATAACTGTCCAGGCTGAGAAAACTCCAAATCTCAGTAACTGTAGATAGCCTGGGCCAACTCTAAACTGCCTCTATTTTCTTCGGATCCACCTTAATTCCTTCACTAGATACTATATGCCCCAAGAATGCCACCGAATTAAGCCATAACTCACACTTAGAGAATTTGGCATAAATTCTCTCCTCTCTCAGCCTCTGTAACACAATACCCAAGTGTTGTGCATGCTCCTCCTGGCTACGCGAGTATACCAGGATATCATTAATAAACACTATGACAAATAAATCAAGATATGGCTGTAATACATGATTCATCAAATGCATAAATGTTACCGGGGCATTGGTTAGCTCGAAAGACATCACAAGAAATTCATAGTGGCCATAACGAGTTATGAATGTCGTCTTTAGAATATCTGAATCCCGAATTTTCAACTGGTGATACCCAGATCTCAAATCTATTTTGAAGAACACCCTCGCCCCTTGAAGTTGGTCAAATAAGTCATCAATACGCAGCAAAGGATATTTATTCTTGATTGTAACTTTGTTCACCTGCCTATAATCAATGCACATCCGCATAGTACGATCTTTCTTCTTCACAAACAGAATCGGTGCACTCCAAGGTGACACACTAGGCCTAATAAACCCCTTTTCAAGGAGTTTCTGAAGTTGCTCTTTCAATTCTTTTAACACAGCTGGTGCCATACGATATGAAGGAATAGAAATGGGCTGAGTGACCTGCACCAAGTCAATACCAAAATCAATATCCCTATCGGGTGGCATACCTGACAGGTCTGCAGGAAATACATCCGAAAAGTCTCGCACGACCGGTACTGAATCAATAATAGGAGTATCAGCATCAACATCTCTCACAAAGGCCAAATATGACAACATCCCTTTCCAACCATACGTTGGGCCTTCAAATAAGAAATTACCCTGCTAGGAACAAAATCTAGAGAACCTCTCCATTCAACCTTTGGCAACCCCAGTATCGTCAACGTCACGATTTTTGCGTGATAGTCTAGAATAGCATGACATGAAGACAACCAATCTATACCCAGGATTACATCAAAATCAACCATACCGAGTAATAAGAGATCAACTCTAGTCTCTATTTCCCCAATAGTTACCACACACGACCGATACACATGGTCCACAGTAATAATATCGCCCACCAGTGTAGATACACAAGCAGGTGAAACTAAAGACTCACAGGGCATATCCAGATAATGAACAAAATACGATGATACATATGAATAAGTGGAACCAGGGTCAAATAATATAGAAGCCTCCATGTGGCAAACTTAAACAATACCTGTGATCATTGCATTTGAAGCAACAACATCTGGTCTAGCAGGAAAAGCATAGAATCGGTCCTGACCACCACCTGACCGGCCTCCCCCTCTTGGGTGACCCCTAACTGCCTGATCCCCACCCCGAGCTAGCTGGGCGGGTGGTGGAACTGCTGGTGCTGGTGCCATTGGTCAAGAAATCTATTGTGGAGCCCCACTCAACAACCTAGGACAATCTCTCTTGAAATGACCCAATTCTCCGCACTCGAAACAATCCCTCCTCTGACAGAACTGTTGTTCTTGATAACCCGAAGAATTAACCTCTAGAATCCTGAGTGGACGAGGCATGATGAGAACTATGCGCTGGTAGTGCACTGAACGAAGAATGGCCCGAGTGAGTGATGTAAGAACTATGGCTAGATGATGCACCACGATGAGTTGGACGACCCGTCTGAGCGTGTCTGTAAGAACGACCCCTACCGTGGTAGAAATGACTCCCTGAAGGAACACATCTAAAATCACCTGAACCACGAGGCCTCTTATCCTCCCTTTTAACCTATTCTTGACTGCGAACTATCTCAATCTGACGAGCAATATTGACAACCTCGTCGATAGTAGCACCAGACACCCTCTCTCTAGTCATGAGTAATCGTAGCTGAAAAGTGAGGCCATCTATGAACCTCCTGATCCTCTCCCTGTCTGTGGGAATCAACCAGATAGCATGACGGGCCAATTCTGAAAATCTCATCTCATACTATGTCACGGACATATCACCCTGACGAAGCTGCTCGAACTGCCTGCGCAGCTCCCCCCTGCGGGACAGAGGCACGAACTTCTCTAGGAATAGACCGGAGAACTACTGCCAAGTAAAGGGTGCTGCACCGACTGGCCTACACCTCTCGTATTCCTCCCACCATCTGAAGGCAGTCCCAGAGAACTAAAAAGTAGTGAACGAGACCCCACTAGTCTCTAGAATACCCGTTGTACGAAGCATCCGTTAACACTTATCCAGAAAACCCTAAGCATCCTCTGACTCAGCACAGTTAAATGGTAGAGGTCGAAGCCTCTCAAATCTCTCAAGTCTCCTTTGCTCATCATCTTCCATAACAAGAACTACCGGGGCCTGAGCAGCTGCAACCGGCTGGGCTGGTGGTGCCCCCGGTATATAAAGTCCTTGTACTACCTGGTCTAGAGTACGGGCAACAGAGGTATGAGTACCTCCCCCGGCCTGAGAAGTGCCAGGTGCGGCCTGAGCCGAAACCACCAGAGCAAGACCAGTGCAAACTGTCAATATCTGGGCTAAAGTCTCCTAAAGGCCTGGAATCTCAACAGGCACAGCTGGTGCCTGAGCTGGTCCTGTCGGCTCAGCTATATCTGGAATATGCTCTTGACCTGGAGAAACTAGTGGTACTACAGGTGCAAATCCAACAGTGGTACAAGATACACATCGACCTCTACCTCGGCCCCGGCCTCTACCACAGCCCCAGCCTCTCACGGCCTTAACTGGTGGCACTAGTGGCTAACCGTCCGATCCGGTAGTATGTGTCCTCACCATCTGTGAGAGAATAGAATAACAAAAATTTAGTTTCCGAAATCAACAAATTTGCATGACAGAATACAAGAAAGTGAAATTTTCCTAAGGGTTCTGCAGCCTCTCGGAGATAAGCACAGACGTCTCCGTACCGATCCACAAAACTCTACTAAACCTGCTCATGACTTGTGAGACCTATCTAACCTAGGCTATGATACCAAGTTATCACGACCAGAAATCTGACCTGTCGTGATAGCGCCTATCTTAATACTAGGCAACCGATAACATAAATAATCCCTAATTTCCTTTAAGTTTGAAAAATATAATATTTAAATACAATACAAAATTCCACAAATATTGATACGAACACTCCCCAAAACCTGGTGCCACTGAGTACATGAGCATCTAATATGAATACAAGGCTGGAAAAATATGGTCTATAGTAGTCTAACACCAAAATACGGTAAACAAGGAGATAGGGAAGGGAAGGAGAGACAAGGTCTGCGAAACACGGCAGCTACCTCTGAATCTCCGAAAACTTAACTGTACGAGAGAATCAACACCCGCTATGTCTAGAAGCACCTGGATCTGCACATGAAGTGCAGGGTGTAGTATGAGTACAACCAACTCAGTAAGTAACAATAATAAATAAAGAAGAAAAGATAGTGACGAGCTACACAGTTATAGTTCATTTTCAGTAATTCCAGCAAAGAATAGACATGCTTTCAAATCCAGCATTTTAAGTCAAATCAATTCTATACAATTCAAGTTCATGTATTCCGGATATAAAATCCTTCAAAACATTTCACAACAATGACAGATACCAACTAGGTGCAACAACAAATGAAAAGCAAGTACAGCCTCTCAGGGCAACAGTCACTCAACTCATCACAACAACTCAACCACTCGGCTCTCAGCCCTCAGCACTCACGCTCAATGAGTACCCACGCTTATTGGGGGGTGTACAGACTCTTAAGGGGCTCCTACAGCCCAAGCGCCATAATCCGCACGGACAACTTACGTGGTGTACGGATAACTCACGTGCTATAATATCCTGCACGGACAACTCACGTGCCATAATATCCTTACCTCACCGACAGGCCCTCGACCTTACTCAGTCCTCAACCTCTCGAATCTCCCAGGCTCTCGGAAATCACAAAGATCAGCCCAAACAAAGATAACATAGTGAATCAACAAATATCAAGAAAGACTGAGGTGTGATGCACAAGTAAAATCATGACTGAGTACAAGACAACAATTAGCAAATAATTCAACAAGTAAATGACCTCTGCGGGTCCTAACAGTACTATCACATAGCCTAAGTAGGATTTCTAACATGATTTACAGTCAAATTTCTTCAACACATAGAGAGCATATAGCTAACAACAAGTTATTCAACCTTACAGTTTCACAGGGCGAACCAAGTCCCAATCCCTTCGGTGCACGCCCACAAGCCTGTCACCTAGCATGTGCGTCACCTCTAAAATAATCACATGACACAAAAATCTGGGGTTACATACCATCAGGACCAAATTTATAACTGTTACTTACCTCAAAACGTGAAATTCTTTACTTTGCTATGCCTTTGCCTCGCAAATCGGCCTCTGAATGCCTCGAATCTAGTCACAAATAATTCGTTTCAGTCAATAATTCTTTTTGGAATTAATTCCATAAGAAATACTAATTTTTCATAAAAATCTGAAATTTAGCTCAAATATCGCCCGTGGGGCCCACGTCTCAGAACCCGACAAAAGTTACAAAATTTGAAAGCCCATTAAACCATGAGTCTACACCAAAATCCGACCTCAACTCGACCCTCAAATCTACAAATCTTATTTCCAAATTTTTAAGTTCAAATCTCTGATTTACACATCAAAGACATGTAATCTAGTCGGATTATTCGATGATAGTTCAATATTATGGAGTAGAAATGATCACAAGGGACTTGCCTCAAGTTTTTTGTTGAAAATCTATCAAAAATCGCCTCTCCTCAAGCTCCAATTTGTCAAAAATGGCGAATGGGACGAAGTCCCCTGCTTTATAATTCTGTCCAGACAACACCTGATCCTGAGCCTCGATCCTGGGCCTCGATCCTGGCCCTCGATCATGGCCCTCGACCCTGGCCTTCGATCCTACTTTCGATCGTGGCTTCAATCCTGGCCCTCGATCATGGCCCTCGACCCTGCCTTCGATCGTGGCTTCGATTCTAGGCTCAATCATGGCCCTCGTATGGGCACGATTCAAGGCTCGATTCAGGGATATTTTTGGCTCGCTTCTGGGCTCGTTTCTGGGCTCGATTCTGGGCGAAGGAATTTGCAATAGAAGGAAATTGCAGCAGCCATTTTAGTTCACTTTTTGATCCGTTAACCATCTAAAACTCACTCGAGGCCCTCGGGACCTCAACCAAATATACCAACAAGTCCTAAAACATCATACGAACTTAGTCGAGTTTATAAATCACATCCAACAATACTAAAAACACGAATCATACATAGATTCAAGCCTAATAAACTTAGAAACTTTTCATTTCTACAAACAACGACGAAACCTATCAAATCACGTCTGATTGACCTCAAATTTTGCACACAGGTCATAAATGTCATAACATGCCTATAACATTTTTCAGAATCGAATTTCAACCCTGATATCAAAAAGTTAACCCCCCGGTCAAACTTTTCAAAAATTCAACTTTCGGCATTTCAAGCCTAATTCCTCTATGGACCTCTAAAGAGTTTTTCGTACATGTTCTGTAGTGACCCAAAAGGTCATCTTATGTTTTAAAACTCGAATATGCGCTCTTAAAGCTTAAAAATCTCATTTTTACCCTCCTCGATTTATGTGCATGGTCCTGGCATATTTCCGGAAAGCTTTTATGTTGAAAACTAATGAAAATAAGAATTTTTGCCTTAAAAGTCGATTTTAGTTGATTTCGGTCAACCTTTTAGGTAAACGAGCCTGGATTCATATTTTAAAAGTCCCGGTGGGTCCGTGTCGAATTATGGGACCTGGGCGTATGCCCGGAATCAAATTCGGAGGTCCCTAGCTTGAGTTATGATTTTTTTATGAAAATTAAAAGTTTGGAAATTATTTATTTTTAAGAATTGACTGATATTTGGCATTGTTAGTATCGGGCCTGTATTTTGGTTCTGAAACCCGGTACAGGTTCATAATGATATTTAAGACCTGTCTGTGATATTTGGTGAGAAACGGAGTTGATTTGACGTGATTCAGGCATCCAGTTGAGAAAATAGAAATTTTAAAGTGGTCTTGCAAATTTCATTTGATTTGGTGCTAAATTCGTAGTTCTAGGTGTTATTTTGGCAATTTGATCGCACGAGCAAGTTTGTATGATATTTTTAGACTTGTGTGCATGATTGGTTTGGAGCTCCGAGGGCTCAGGTGAGTTTCGGATAGGCCACAAGATTTTTTGGTCTTTGCAAGAACTTTACTACACCTATATACACCGGGAGGAACAACTTGTCATAGTTCTATATATGTTCCCAAAGTGAGGCCTAGAGATTGGCTAAAAGCTGGAGGAAAAGGAACAGAAGAGTCACACAGGCACACATATAAGGACAAAGTCGTACAAGATGAATGACAGAAGGTCGCAATAATTACGAGGTTGGAAGGATTCAGACCAAAAGTCATGGTGTCAGAAGAGGCCTAAAGGGGGGAA